>JAIUZE010048280.1:0-18893 GCA_022085475.1 Heliosperma pusillum
TCTCTAGGCGACCCCCTAAGCAGAGCTGGCTAGTACGTAAGCTGGCTCCCTTCCCAAAGCGGAACTCTTAGGATTCCATGCCCCGCTTGGGGAGAAGCCCCCCAGGCCCTGGCCACAAACGCTATCAGTGGCGAACATATACTCGTTAAAGATAGTACGTGCCTATCAATGTCATGGTCCAAGCTACTCATTTAGAATTAGAATGGTCAAGACGCCATATCCTCATAATTCTCTATGGGTACTTAGTCAACACGAAACCAACCATATAATAAAACAGTCACGGGAAAAACATCCTATCATGTGACTAATTGCATATCAATAATAATCAAATATCATATCGCCTCATATCTACTAAGGCTAATTCATTAAATAAATACAACCTTACTTGAAGACAAATCCCCGACCCGAGTCCCGCGACGGGTCATCAGTCAAATCGGGGCTGACTAGATCTTAGTTTGACCAACCCGTTGGATCAAACCGGCTAGAAGCAGAGTCTTTATCACATAGACATAAAATCAACATATTCATTACATGTTATTTTATTACTACTTCTAACATGTGAATTATCATATTATACCCAAAAACCCGTTGGACTAAAAGAATAGTAAATTAAACTACGGTCTCGTCTTATAATTTCTAACATGTGAGAAATAATAATTTAATGAAAAACCTTTTTAATTAAATATTTTACTTATTAATATTTCTCGCTTGCTAATTATTACAAAACGCGATAAAAAATGACGATAACTCAAAAACCGTCACAAGTCCCAAAGTGGGACCCACGGGCTGAGTTGGGCCGGACCCACATGGGCCTGATTTGGGCCTCACGGCCTGATTTGGTCTAAATGGCTGTTTTGCTTTAATTTTCTAAAAACCGTTTTCCAATATTTCCCGCATGCTTTAACATATTTAAAACCCGTCAAAACAACAACCCATCAATCAAACATCGACACAACCCAAAGACCAAAACCCGGACCCACCATGGACCAACCCAGACCGGGTCTGAACCGGCCTGGACCGGCTGGTTTGGTCCGGTTCACCACCACCCTTTTTCGGCCACCACCAAAACAACAACCCCAAATTCCAAATTAATTCTAACATGTTTTTAATTAACAACATCCATTTTTAAACATCCAAAACAACCATCAATCATACAAAAATCATGATTATGAAGAAACCATAAAAATTTGTCAAGAACACTAACCTGTTTATAAATTCATACAACATAATAAAATTAACAACTTATCATGTTACTAACTAAAAATCATAAAATCATAATAATATGAACACAACTAAAGATGAACCAAAAACTAAAGAAAACAAAAGCTAAAGGCTATGTTACTAACTAAAATCCATGAATCATAATAATATGAACCAAAACTAAAGAAATAAAAGCTATGTAACATATATCCGTCGAGTAACTCGGAATCGTTACCTTAGCTAGAAAAATCAATTAGCACCAAAATAAGAAGTATAAACTAAGAAACCCGTCTTCTAATCTTCCCCTAATATATACGAGTCACCAAACTCGTCTTCAAAATCTTCCCCTATAAGAACTGACAAGAAAAACATTATTAGAAGTAAAAATAGATTTTCCATAATTAAAGTGTTGAAAACGATTTTGACGGAATTGAAAATAAACCGTACGTGAAGATGGGGAGCGAAGAGGAGAGTCTAGAAATATAAGTTAGGACGGATTTAATTAAGAAATGAAGATTTTATGAAGGTTTTGCTCAAGAACGATGAAGAACGATTGAAGAACACGAAGAACAAATGAAGAACGATTAAAGAAAGTGATATTTTGATCTTTATTTGATTTGTTGAAAAATGAAAAGTTGTTTGTGAGTAAAGTGGGGTGAGGAGTGTCGTGTAATATAGAGCAAACTAGTGAGTTGGGTTTTGAAATTGTGGTTATGGAATTGACCCGGTATAATAATTATATTACCGTAATTAATTAGATATTAAGTTAATTGAATTGAATATCAAGATATTATGTTATTATAATGAAAAGAAATAAAATATCAAGGCTAAGAGAGGAAGAAAAACCGTGTGGTATGGGTGATATCGGGTCAGTTTTGTAAACGATTTGCGTAATTTTCGTTAACTGATCGATAAAGTAAATAAATATCTAGATATTATTATTAGTTTAATCAAAAGACTTAAAAATATCTTATGGTGAGTGGAAAGCGATGACACGCGCGTGTGACTCATGCCAAAGTCGAGTTTCGATTTTGTTTCGCTCTTTACGATGAGTCGGGAATAGTTAAATGACGTTCGGTTAAAACCGTAAACGTTATTCTTTAAATTCCGAATAAATTCAAAATAATTATATTAAATTATGATAAATCTTAATAAATCTAAATAAAAATAAATCAAAAATATTATTTTTTTAAATAAAATTTCGGTCTTCAAACTTATGAGGCGAGTCGGGAAAAAGTCAACGGAAGTCAAAGTTGCCTGAAAAGTCGAGAAAAGTCGAAGATGACTTAAAAGTCAAGAAAAGTTTATGACGACTTAAAAGTCAAGAAAAAGTCAATGACGACTTTAAAAAGTCAAGGAAAAGTCAACGACGACTTAAAAGTCAAGAAAAGTCAAAGATGACTAAAAACGGTCTTTTCATGGAATCCCTCAAAAATTCCAAATACGAACGCGGAATTTCAAAATAAGACTCGGAACAAAAATTCCCATTTTAAAAACTTAAGTTCTACTGAAAAGTGTTAGTAAATATTTTTACTAGAAAAATCGGGTATATTTCGGGTTGTTACAGTAAGATTATGTTGAAAATCAAGTGATTTGAGTGAGGAATGAATGAGTTGTGTGAAGCTTGAGTTGATCAAAAATGGTGGTTAGGGTTTTGGTGGTTTGTGTGAGGTTGAAGAGGGTGAGTGGAAAAATTGGGTAGGTTAAGGGTTATAAAGGGTGAGTGGAAAATGGGAGAAAAAGGCTCAAAATGTGGCCCAAGGCGTAACCCACACGGAATTCCGAGTATAGTCCGAATACGGACTCAGATTTGCTAAATTAGACACGGAAAACTAAATTCTAATCTAATTCTAAAATTAAGCTAACTAATATCCGTATAATATTATTAAGTTACGACGGCTAAAATTACGGGTGTTACAGATTAAGGCTACGATAATTGAATAGAATTTTTTTAATGATAGCGATTGCATGTTAAATTTTAGATTTAAAGGGCATAATTGAATCGAGTAATCTTGTGACCTTAGATATTTTTCATGTTAATTGATTATTCCTATTCCCAAATAATAATCCTAGTGATTATGAGACTCTAAACCTTTTAATCATATTGAACCCATCTTTTATTATTTTGCGATTAGTTGTAGTCAAAACAAACAAAACCCCAAGACTTGTTATCTTTCAGACATACTTAGTTATTAGATAGCTAGATTATTAGCGATCCCTGTGGATTCGATACCTTACTTTTCACTGACTATTAGTTAGTATTGAGTTAATTTACTTTAATTTAGGCGACACGACTATAGCTTTATCACCTATGATGAGTATCATATTGATAACACTTAGTCGTGTAATATTCATTAAGCATATTGACATTCCAAACAATTAGCACCATAATAAGAGCACGAAATCAAACTCATTACTTCATGTGATTACAAATAAGTCAAAACCAGCAGCAACTTGTAAAAATCATAATTAAATCACGGCTTAACAATTTTCTAATTTATTCACGGTTTTAGGAAATATAGAGAGTTAATTAACCACGTGAGTTGGAATTACGTTAAAATGTCGAATAACCAATCATAGTGATTTAAACAAGACAATGCGACCAACCTGTTTTTCAAGAGCACAAGGCCATAAGTTAACGCTAACTAGCGAGAGTCACAATTAAATAAATACACAATATAGTTTGTTTTATTTATCAATTAAGAAACCTTAAGATGTTAACTAACTAGTGGCGTTGGATTCACAATAAAATAACCTAGTTATTTAATGGTAGATTTTACAAGTTTATGCACATCAGTACTGTACTGAGATAATATGATCACGCACTGTCCAATAAAGAGTTTATTTCTCATAATCTACAAATCTACAAATAATATAAGAATGAAATAAGTGGCTTATGAAACATAACTCAAATGGCTATCATAAATAAAAATTTCGTGGATATTTATAAAGTGTGTTTTATTCGAAAGATGAATCAAAATAGAGTAATTATCAGAGGAATTATAGACTAAACAATCGTTACATAAATCACACAAACCATACATAATCACACCATAATCCAACTAATCCTTTTTAATACATCATACATTAAATTTACTTAAGCGAACAACTTTGTTATCTTGCAAGATTAACTCGAATGAATCAAAAATATAAGTCCTCTTCAAACGTAAAAGATGCCCCTCTTCTAATTAACCAAAATAAACAAGAATAACTAAATTAGAATTCAGAAAGTCTCGTTTAAGAGGGGTTGACCCGCCCGTCTTAAGCTTAAGACGGGTCAAGCCCCTCTCACAAAGAGCAAGTGGGGGGCTCAATTTCCCCCCACTTACACCCCCACTAACCCTTTTTTAGAGTAGTTTGACCCGTCTTAAGCTTAAGCTGGGTGGACCCGTCTTAAATGAGAATTTTTTATTAGAATTATACTACACTTTAAATAAACAATAAAAATGAAGTATAATTTAAAAACAACTTATAAAGATTGAATCGTAAGAAGGAAGGAAGAAGAAAGTTGATATGTGTGTTGGTGGGTATTACATTCAAGAGGGAGGAGGAGAAACAATTAGTTTCTTTTGTTTTGTTTTTAGGGTTTAGAATGAGTGTTTTGGTGAGCCAATATTATTTATTTATATGATAGAGATTATTATTAGGATAATAAAGAAGTAGAAAGTTGAGTATGAATAGAAATTAGGATATCTTAACTTGATACTAACTACTATATACATTATTACTACTAATAACTGTCGGTTTAGAAAAATAACTATAAGTCGAGCTACCAATTGATGACGAAAATTAACTTTAAGTATTGTTATTGTGACATCTCGCGAATACAACAAAGTAAACATATAAATTGCAACGGAAAAAATGAGATTTAAAAAACTTTAGAAGTAAACCCGCGAATGTCACTAAATCATAAAATTAAAACTTAATTAAAAAAATCCATTATACAATATGTAACTTAAATAAATACAAGGGATCCGATCCTAATCCCTCGGTAAATGCGTAACAAAATAGTAAGAACTACTATAAAACTACAACGCTAAGGGTGATTCGTTTTAAGTAAAACGCTCGCTAGGTCACTCGTAAAAACCCCATGCAAACATCAACCTACAACCTGTTCATTCATTAAAAATGAATGTCACAGTCAGTGGAGAGTAACTCGGGGTTCTCCCGGCCATGTAACATCAAAACACATATAAACAAGAACGATACAAACATATGCTAACATACGCAATTTAAATAGGTTCTATAACATGAGAGTAAATTTAAATTATTACATGATGCGATCGTAAAGAACATTAAGACAATGATAAGATAGATAAACCATCATATATGAATCATGTGACCACAAATTAAACATATATAAATCATAGTGAATAAAATAAAAGATATCAAACGATAACAACATAAGCATGTGAGAACAATTAAATATATAGCAATGATAGACTCGAAACTAGGTGAGACACACCTTGACAATCATAGAGCTACTTGTGGTACACGGGAGGAACGAGAACAAGCGTATAAATACGCATTTGTGGAGTCGCCACAAATCTTTATGGAAAATTGGAACAGTTCGAATACTTTATGTCATGTCAAGACATAAATGAATGACATGAACACTAAGAACTCGTTACACTTAGCATTCTATGTGTAGAATGATTCTCGTGGATGTCAATGAACACGGATGTCACGGAGATCTGGAGTAAGGGGTGAGGGTAATACGTATTAGAAAGCTCTTTAATCAAACACCTAATCCCGCCCGCCACGATAGCGGCCTCTACTAATGATTAGGAAAATCGTTCGTATTTGATATGTTATCGATTTTATGCATGCAATGCAACATCCAACGTTTTAATCCTAGCATGTGAATTAGACTATGTATGTGAACATGTAATTTGCATTCAATTATGTCGAATTGGGATTTTAGAATAAATTACATACGAAAGGCAAAGAGATCATACAATTACAATGACTAAAATGAGATTACAACGGATTACATAGATTACAAAGGATCTACGGGATCTACGTCAGAAATACACTCAAAACGGAGGTTTCAAGAAAAGGTTTGAAAAACTAAAAGACAGATCAAGAGCGATAATACGACTAATAGTTAATTAATTACGTAAGAAAGCTACGTTAAGGCGAAACAGAAGTTCGGGAACAGAATTCAACCCAAAACAGGCGCAACAACAGCTTCGTCCTCTGGAAGAGGCGCAACACTCTATGCGTCCGTTCTTGAGTTGAATTCTGGCTGTGAAGTCAGAATCGCGAGCAGTTAATGTTATTTGGTGTATTTACGATTGATTATTGAACTATGACTCGAGCGGAAGTAGTTTAACATATTATTTACTATAATTTATATCAACAATGAATCTAGAAATTTGATATGAACGAATCGAACCTCTAAAACCCAAATTTGATTCAAAGACGAAAACCCACTAATATTGAATTATTAGGGATCTAAGCCAAGAACAAAACGTTTTACGAAAGACTAATAAACAGAGGAAGGAATAAAATAAGAAAAGGAAAATAAAGACGTAGGAACCAGAGGAAGAAGAAAAGGAGCAGGAGCAGGCAACCTCTGGAAGAGGCGTTGCAGATGCTGTGACTCTTCAAAGAGACGCAGATGCTTCTGCGTTTCTTCTCGACCTCTGAATACTACTAAAAAGAATTTGTTAAAAGGTTTTACTTTGAAATCGGTTTTGAATTTATTTCTGACGTAAATATTACATTAATAAATAAATAAATAATACAAAAATAAAAAGACGGATTTACACCCTCAGACTTACATGTTGACGAAACGAGATATTAACTAAGTTAACGTTTTAACGATAGCTCGACTCGAATGTATGCAGAAAGTGCCCTTGTTAAAAGGACTAAAATTGATTGATTGATTGTGTAGTGGTCAAATTGTTTGGTCAATACAATAACGTGACGGGTACCCAGAAGGATCTGAGCTTACGTGGTCGATTGATCAAGCACATAGATGTCGATAGGTTTGAGCAAGGTCTAGAATGCAAAGAGAGAGAAGAAAAGGGGCGGAACACTCACGTGCTTTAAAAGTGAGAACGGAGCTCTCCTTTTATAGCCAAAAATATGAAGAGTTTAGGAACAACACAAACTTATCACGAAAACGGAGAAAACAAGTTGGGGAAGAGGCGCAACAGGAACTGCGATCCTTCAAAGAGGCGCAACACCTGCTGCGTCATTTCCCTGAAGGTATCCTTCTGCGGAAGGAAGATTCCCACGTTTCTATTACAGAATTGTGGTTGATCTATACTTCCCTTTAAAAAAGATACGAGATAATACTTTATAAAAAAGATAGAATTTGAAATATTAATAAAATATCCAGTAAAAATATTCCTCATGCAAGAGAGATGAGAGAGAAAGCTCCTTCTTTTGTTGTCTAGGGTTTTGTGCAAAGGCCAAAATCTATTCTAATTCTCATGCTCTTCTAGTTTTATAAATCCAATTAGTATAATAATAGACACATTTAATACTCACAAAATATTATAATTCTTATTAAATCAATAGTATTCTTCAATGGATGTTAGTAAAATCTTAGAGGAAGCACGACTTGCGGTGGCGGAATCGCTTCAGGAATTAAATAATCAAAGTTATGTACCTACACAAGATGTTGACAATGCTATCCAGTAAGTGGAATGGCAATTGGTGGGTTCAAAGAAGAAGAAGCTTGGGAATGGTACCTCAGAGGAAGGGAAATTGGCGACAATTGCAGAACATTCTGATGAAAATCCTCCAAGTAAAGGTACCCTACTTAAGCTTTCTGTAGATGATGTTAAAGATGAAATCAATTATTGGAATACCTCTGTGTTTGGATATGTAATGGGTGCAAATCCGCCTAGAATGGTTATGGAAGGCTACTTGCGGAGGGATTTGAAACCATATGATCTATCTTAGATAGTGTTCCTTCCAAATGGTCTGTTGGTGGTTCGATTTGGTAAGAGTGAGTATCACAAACTGGTCCTTAAGAAGGGAATTCTCTTGTTTGATGGAAAACTGGTGATTCAACGTCCTTGGAACCCTGATGTTAGAATGTCCAAAATTTCTGTTAAGTCTGTTCCTATATGAATTAAACTAATAGGTCTTGATCTGAAGTTCTGGGGAATGTCATGCCTTGAAAAGTTATCCTCCATGATGGGTAGGTTTGTAAAAGTGGATGACCTTACCCTGAGTAGAACCTTGTTAGGTTTTGCAAAATTCCTAGTTGAGGTAGAGGTAGACCAACAATTCCCTGATAGAATTACTTTTCAGGATGAGAAGGGTAAGGAGATCACTGTGTTGATTGAGTATGACTGGTTACCTATCACTTGTAAAAGCTGTAAAGGTATGGGACATACCACAAATGTTTGCAGGAAGGGGAAGATTCATGCCCCTCCTAGAGTTAATCCAAATATGCGCCCCATGCAAATATGGAAGAGAGAGGAGATCCCTGCTTCAGAAGTGGATCCTGTACAGTTCTTGTTCTATCAAGAACTAGTCTGGGTGTAATTGGAGAAAACAGACATGTGCAGAAGGAGGAGAATTCAGTTGAATTGATTACACCAAGAAATACCCCTATGAGTATGAGTTATAGCTCTCTATTTACTCCTGCAAGGATCACTAAATTGACTAGACATGAAACTAGAATTCCAGGTCGGCATGAGGAGGATTTTGTTGTGAAACTTAACTGTGCTGTAGGGAAATCGGCTGAAATGGTTGATAAAGGAGGTTGAGAGGCAAGTCTTTCCTCTCCTAATGAAAAGGTTGGGAGTATGGAATGTGAGGGGCCTGAATAATGTTGATAAGCAAAGAAATATTAAGTGGTATCTACATCAAACCTAGGTCTCTAAATGTTGTGGCTAGTAATGTTTGTAGTGGCTGGTCATATATTACCAATAATAGTTGTCATAATGGTGGCAGGGTGTAGGTGCTTTGGAGATCACACATTCTTCAGGTGACTGTTATTGAGATGACTGCTCAATTTATCCATCTTCAAGTGAATAGACATGGAGATAATAATAGTTTTTTTTACTACTTTTGTTTATGGATTTAATAGACCTGAGGAAAGAACTGTTTTATGGGATGACATCATCAGATTGAGTGGAGTGGATCCTTGGGTTTTGCTTGGAGATTTTAATAATGTGAGATATGTTAATGAGAAGTAGGCTTGCCTGTTAAGGATGCTGAAATTCTCCCTTTTCAGAGAGCTATTAGTCTTAGTGACCTTCAAGACATCAAGACTCTAGGTGCTTTTTTCACTTGGAATAACAAACAACCCAGTGGTACTAGGGTATTTAGTAGAATTGACAGGGTACTTATCAATAGGGGGTGGATAAGAATTAATCCTAATCAGTATGCTTTTTATGGCCCTGAGGGGGATTTTGACCATTGCCTATATATCATAGAGGAGGGAGGTGTTAGTTCTTACAGGGTTAAACCTTTCAAGTTTTTTAATATGTGGTGCAAGGCCCCTGATTATAGGAGGATTGTTCAATCTGGATGGCAGCTAGAGGTTACAGAGACTCCTAACTTTGTTTGTGACCTTTAATTTAAAAGCTTTAAAAGCTAGACTCAAAAACTTAATAAAGACATTTTTTTTTATATTGAGAGAAATACTGAGGTGGCCTATGAGATGTTGTTGACCTGTCAAAGAAACCTTCATGCTAACCGTATTTGTTCCAGCCGTATGGATGTTGAATATCATACCAGGGCTAGATATATGTTACTAAAGCAGGCTAAGGAGGATTTTTTTAGGAAAAAAGCCAAATGTAACTTGGCTAGGAATGGAGATACTAATTCTGCCATGTTCTATAAAGCTATCCAACAAAGAAGTATTCATAATAAAGTCTTTAAGATTGCTGGCATTGATGGTATTACTTACAGCAAACCTGGTGACATTATAAATGCTTTTGAGACTTATTACAAGGGGATTTTAGGTATGGATGGACCTACTGCTGACTTCTACTATGGAGTTTTGAGGTCTGGTCCTGGTGTGAAGAGTGAGGACCATATGCTTTGCCAGGTTCCCACTAATGATGAGATCAAAAGTATTATCTTCTCTTTTCCTTGGGATAAGAGTCCAGGTCCAGATGGGTACAGTAGTTGCTTCTTCAGAACTAGCTAGGATATTATTCATGAGGAGATGTGCCTGGCTATCAAGGATTTTTTTATTTCAGTTAAACTTCTGAAACAAATCAACTGCACTAATCTTGTTTTGATTCCCAAGATTGAGAACCTTGTCTCTGTCAAAGATTGTTGACCTATTGCTTGTTGCAACACAATCTACAAAGTTATAGCAAAGATCTTATGTAATAGACTGGCTACAATCCTTCCTGACATTGTCAATCCTGCACAGTCTGCCTTTATTAAGGGTAGGAGTATTATGGGAAATATTCTGATTAGTCAGGATCTAATTAGACTCTATGCTCGAAAATCTGCCTCCCTTAGGTGAATGATAAAGGTGGACCTTAGGATGGCCTATGATTCCATTAAATGGTGTTTTGTGGAACAGATACTAAATTGTCTTAACTGTCCTCCTCATCTTATTAAGCTACTAATGCAATGTATTACTACCACTACTTATTCTCTGGTGCTTAATGGGACTCCTCAATGCTTCTTCCATGGTAAGAAAGGACTCAGGCAAGGAGACCCTCTCTCTCCCCTTATATTTACCTTATGTATGGTGTATTTGAGTAGAATGTTAACTGTTGTGACTAAGACAAAGGGATTTAAATTTCAACATCTTTGTAAAAGTCTAAGGCTTAATCACTTACTCTTTGCTGATGATCTGCTTATCTTCTGCAAAGGAGATTTGAAATCCATCTTCATGATAGTAGAAGGATTCATGTATTTCTCTTCTGCTTCAAGCCTTCATATTAATAATGTCAAATCTGATATTCTTTTGAATGGTGTCAATCTTGACATTGAGAATCAAATCCTTGATCACACTGGCTTTAAGAAGGGGTCCTTGCCCTTTAAGTATTTAGGGGCCTCAATCTCACATAAGAGACTTACTAAAGTTGAATGTAGTTTTTTGGTGGAGAAGATGATAGCTAGGATCAGAGGATCGAATAAGAGGAAAATTTCTTACACAGGTAGACTAGTCTTAGTTAAATCAGTACTTAGCACTATTCACAACTATTGGGCTCAAATCTTTGTTCTACCTGCTGGGGTACTGGATAAGTTGAAGGCTCTTTGGAGGAATCTCCTTTGGGAGGGTAAGGAAACCTACTCTAAAGCCCCTCTGGTTGCATGGAATTATTTATGTAAGGGTAAAGATTATGGTGGTTTGGGACTAGTTGATACTAGAATATGGAATATTGTTGTTGTGGGTAAGTTGGTTTGGTTGATAGCTTCGAAGAAGATCACTTATGGATCAAGTGGATTGATAAAGTGTATCTAAAAGGAAGAGACTGGCTTAGCTACACCCCAAGTACATACAGTTTATGGTCATGGAGGAAAATATGTGAAGTTAAGAACATCTTGTTACCTGCTCTGAGTAATGGGAAATGGCTAGAATCGACTACTCTTGGTTAACTGGAAATGCTGAAGATAGACTGGACTGGTGTAGAATTGCTTGGAACAGATTTAATAGCCCTAAGCACTGCTTCATTAGCTGGCTATTATGGCAATGGGAGACTACTCACTATGGATAGACTTATTAGAATGGGCATTACATCTGAACATCTATGCTGCCTAGAATGAAGATCACATACATCTTTTTTAAGAATGCAGATTTACTAAAGCATGTTATGCTATGTTGGCTAGTTGGATTCAGGTTGATGCTCAAGGATTCTTTCAGGCTGTGATGCTTCTGAGGCTGAGACATATGACAGGATTCCAGAGAAAGGTTTGCTGGTCCTTTTTAACAGCTGTTCAGTATGGTGTATGTCAGGCTAGGAATGTATGCAGGACTGAGCATTTTGTCATACACCCAGATAAGCTGATGGATCAGATCAGAATAGAGGCTAGGATTAGGCTGATGAATGTTCAGATTGGCCAAATTTCATCTAGGGATATAAGTTGGTCAAGAGAATGAGTTTGATGTAGTTTTGTTTTGTCTGTTTCATGTAATCTGTGTAGAGGCACAGTCTAACACTCATGATGTATTTTGCCTTATGGCTTTGATTTATATACTTCCATTGGTACCAAAAAAATAAAATATCTAAAATTTTTTAGAGTGTTCGACTCAAAGTTTTAAAACGGTTTCTAGAAAATGAAGCGGTTTTCGAACCGGACTCCAAATAAACTCTAATGACTGTCAAAACGACCGTACCGGTGCGTAGATGACGACCAGGGGGTAGACATACGTGTTTAAGCTATCACTTGACGATAAACTTACGAATTGTCATAAATTGTTCCGCGTACCAAACATGCCGCCCAATCATCATTGGGTGGTTGGTGGAAAATGTAGAAACGAGGCATCTACACTACAAGGTGGGTTGCATCTCACCCATAGCAACGATATAATCGACAAGGCTAGAGACGGGACAATCAATACGACATAGTCATCCAAACATACTCCTAAATCATATGCAACCAATATATCATCATATTCATCAAACATATGAATCCCACATACTCTCACGGTAAATGAAATGCACTAACATCGATATTGTGCAAGAGAAGACTCTAATCCTCCCGGTAGGACTACGATAATAATACAGTCCTAGTCTAAATCTGGCCAAACTCTCAAGACAACACGTGTACCCGATTCGACATGTGGTTAGACGTGCACACATCCAAGACTCGGTCGACAGAAAAGAAGTCGAGTACCCAAATCCGGCAGTACTACCAACGGCAGAGGCGGATAGAGAATGAGAATACGAAGCCCGACAATACGGCCAATGGGAAAGGCTGTCAACGATAAAAAGTACTCATGCTCCGGCAGTACGGCCAACAGAGATGGCAAATAAAGCAAAGGTCAAGCAAGTACGCTACATGCAATGGCACCACCTGCACGAATACAACATTTGACGACCGGGTCGATCAACGCCACGCGTTCGCCTCACAACAACGTCGTCATATTCATACTAGCACAAACGGGATGATTACTACATCTAGATACTTGGATAATGTTATGTTTATTTGTCAGGGTACTATACTTACGTACCTGACTCAATGATATTTAAACATGACCTAGCACTACCCTATATCATTCTCCAAACACATGCACTCTCATTACGTAGACCTTTAGTCAATGAAGTAAAAAATGGGAAACAAGAGTCTCCCAGCCGCCGTGGGCACGGTGGCCGGCCCAAAGGCTGGGCATTAAGCCACTAACAAGAAAACAAAGGGGAAGGGATCAAGAAGTTCCAAGCTGGTGAGGGAGCGGCGGTTGGCCCACCGGCTGGGCATCATGGACCAAGTCATAAAACTCAAACTATGTACAAGGGCCCTTCCCAACCGGTCGGCCACTGGCGGCCGGTCCACCAGCTGGGACACATACCACCATCAAAACAACATCAACGTAACAAGGACCTCCCAGCCGGCCGGGCCACCGACGGCCATTCTACCGGCTTGGACACAAGACACATTGAAAACAAGGTTTAACAAACAAGGGTTTTTCATTCGGCCAAAACACCGGTGGCCCGTACCCCGGCTAGGAGCCAAAACACGAAAAACATGCCCATGAACATTCATTTCAACCCAATTGTTATTATACCAACATTTCCAACAACACAAGATGAACACATTGAGACGGAAATAAGCAACATTCATATAAATATCATTTAAGATGGAAATAAACAACATTCATATAAATATCATTTGAGATGGAAATGAAAAAAATTCATCTAAACACCCATTATCAACATAATGTCGTTATAATTATGTTAGATTGGTTACTAATTCATTTTATTGAAAGCACACAAACATGTGATACCGAGTCGCCCGTCTACATTACCTTATAGCACTTCTAAACATCGTCTTTAAGCAAATAATCCGCTTTAAGAAGTCCAAGGGCTAAAATAGAACAAAAATTAAAACGAAAGGAAGAAGAAAGGTGTCATCTTTATAAGATCATTGATGTAGGAAATAGTGGTGTAGTAAGAGTGTCGATCTCAGGGACGGTTGTTGTTTAGAAGTGATCTAAAAGTCTACTAGAATCTCTTGCAAGTCACAAAGAAGTTTGGGTTTGGGTTTGTTGACTAAACTAAGATAACAACAATTAAAAGCAAATAAAAACGACGAAAGGAGTCTAAGACGAGGGAGATAATCAAATAACAAACAATAAAAGGAAAGTCTAGGATTGGTGGGTTCATGTAGCAGGAGCTAGGGGTAAGGGTCCTTCATTTTACATGCCAAAGGAACATCCCATGGAATTTCTAAATCCATAAGACAATTGGATGCAATCCAAGAGCAAAATGAGTTCAAAACAAGCCATGCTAAACAATTTCAGAACAGTCCCAATACTTTCAGAATTGGGTCAACTTCAATAACCCATATCTTGAGTTCTACATGGTGGAAATTTGAGTTCTTTATATATTTGGATTCTTGAAAGAGTCCTCTTTCATATGGGATTTGAATCATCAAGTTTCATCGAGTAGATGTTGCACAGCAAACCTTCAAAGACTGGCATACATGGTGCATCTCGTTTTCTGACAAAATGACCTGTCAACACTCAAGGCTGTATAACTCAACATTGGCTGGATAGTTTTGGTTGATTCCTTTTGGATATGAAATCTAACTTCATTAGCTTTCATTTGAGTCATCATGAGAATTTTTAATCCACCATATGAAGGAGATATGATTTTTTGAAGTTCATCCTGATGTACAGGAAAACTGCAGGATATTCAGATATGACCTGTTGTCACTCAAAGGCTTATAACTGAAGTTCTAGGAACTGTTTTTGCATGATTCCAACTGGAGGAGGAAGCTAACTCATTGAGCTTCAATTTGGCTACTCATGAGACTCCTAATTCTTTCTGTGCTGGAAACTACAGGCTCTGCAAGGTGCCCCTGAATGCTGAACTATTACAGCACATGCTATCAGTAACCTGTCTGTACTCAATCCTCAATATCTAAAGTTCCAGATATAATTTGGGTCTGATTCTTTGTGACATGAAAGCTAACATCTATATCTTTCCAATGAGCTATCATGGGTCTTCAAATTCATCCTGGGCTAAGAGTTATGAGGCCCGAAAGCCATGTCTGATTTCAGGATTGCTCTTGAATCTGTTTTGGGCACCTGTTTTCAGCAAGATCCCCTTTTGTGCCATTTCAAATGCATTGGTTACATGTTCAAGAGTCCCAAGCCCTAATCCTACTACTTAAGAGCCTAAGGAAGAAGTTTGCCTAGGATCACGTCTTCTAATTATGGATAAAATGCAGGATAAAGACAAGTCCAAGACACATGGGTCCAAGTGACAGCAAGTCATCACCCATCTGTCCCAAGGCTGGTTTCTTTGCTCTTAATGGTTAGACAACTTTATGGGCTGTCTTTAAAGGCATCCTAACACCTTGTCCTCAAGGCATGGAAGCAGCCAAGAACATATCCCAAGGTCTCACCATCAGAATTGACAAAGAAGCAAAAAAAAACAAACAAGGACAGCTTTATCACTTTATGCTTTATGCTTTTGTTACTTAGTCAGTTTTCTGTTTTGTATAGGCATCAAGGGCCACGAATTCTTGCACTTTTGGAGATGCATTTAGACCATTAGATGTGTATTTCATTGGCCTATATAAGCCATGCTTGTAACCTAAGAAAATCAGATTATGTTGAATGAAAAAGATGAGTTTTCTCTCAAATTTAAATCTTAATAACTTGTGCATTGCTTAGTTATTTGAGTCGGGCCTAATGACATCTCTGTGCTTGGCTGTGAGTGTTGATTAGTCACCTGTTGGCAAGTATTATTCTTCCTGTGCTAGGTTGTGGTTGAATGATCCTTGTTGTTCGAATTCTGTAAGGAACTATCTGTGCTTGGCTGTGGTAGCTCTCTTTCAGATTCACCTTTAGTTCTTTAGTTAAAATTCCTGTGTTAAGCTGTGGAATTTAGACCAAAGTTCATATCCTTTTATTTCACTTGTTTTCATCTTGTCAAAACCCAAAGAAAATCACCACAAAAAGAGCCTTAAGTTACATTGTTTGTTCAGAAATCATTCATTGTTTGAAGTGTTGCTTTTGTGATTCTAAATAGCCCCTTAGGTTGTTTGTCTCAAGTTTGATTCCATCAAAACAAAGAGACCTCTATCATTACGCTGCAAATTGGTTATCAGAGCTAGAATTAACATAAGTTCCATCTTGTGTTAGTCTTGGTGTTGCTTGTAGCAACTCTACAACCTGTTTTGTTAAAGCAGTTTATATTCTGAATTTTAATGACTAAACCAGTAGCCATTGAGTATATTCCTCATGTTCCAAGTCCTAAGATGAGGTATCATGAGCATGGGTCCATTTACAAGTCCATGGCAGCAGCTATGGAGAAGTTACAGGACTTAAGAAGAGGGCATGAAGGTGTTGTGCATACAAGGAAAGCAACCAGCAGTCATGGGATTCGAAGGGATCCAAAACCACCTGATTTGGGACAAGAAGCTAGACACCTAGTCCATGGGAGTCCTAAGTCCTCTCCTGCCCTTAGAGGTAGAGGTAAAGTCCTTACACTTCCTACATTTAATGGCAAAAACAGTAGAGCATTCGTCTCTTGGTTGTTTGATGTTGAATGTTACTTTGAGAGCAAATGTTTTTCTGATGAAGAGAAGCATGACCTTGTTGTGTCTTCATTCAAGAGTTTTTCTTTGTTATGGTATAATACTCTCAATCTTTCAAGGATAATGGAAGGGAAGAGTAGGATTAGTTCTTGGTCTAGACTAGAAAGGACCATGAGACAAGAGTATCTACCTTGTTCTACCATGGAGGATTTGTGGACTGAACTAAAAGCCCTTAAACAAAGTTCATTGTGTGTCCTTGAATATGCTAAGTTGTTTGAGGAACTACACTTTGTTTGTGATATGAATGTTGAGGTTGTGCAAAAGGGAATTAGATTTTACCATGGCTTGAAATCTGAAATTGCAAAGAGAATTGATTTAGAAGTGTTGTATCCATATGATGATTTGCTTGAGTTAGCTTTATATGTTGAGGAGAGCTTAGCAAGGCCTACAAACCATGAGGTGCTAGCTAAAAGGGACGGTATAGAGGCTACCAAAACAGTTGGGAAAGAGAAGGGCTTAGACCAAGAGGAGGTTATTGGTTATCCTAATTCTAAATGCATTGAGCTAAGAGTCATGGGTGCTTATGATGAAATGAATGGCTCATGTTCTACTGTCTTGGAAAGCCAATGTCTTGAAGTTAAAACAACATTAAACTCTACATTTGAGGCTGCCACACAAGAAGAAGAACAAGGTGACACCAACATGGTTACAACCCATGGTGAAAAACAAGAAGAGGATGTTGATGTCCAAGGCCTAACTTTGAGCACTTATTTGAGTCCTTTGGACCTTTATGTGAATCAAAGGTTATGTCAACCTTTATGCTTAAGGACGGGGCAGCTCTTGGTGGAATCATATGGTCAAATTCAGTGGGGTACAAGCAAGGGTGAAGCAAGAAGAAGTACTTATTCTGATTTATGCACAAAGGCTCAAAACCTGAACCTTAGCATTAACTACTGTTCTAGCTTCATAGTTGGCTGCTTGGGAGGTATAACATGTGTTCTTTCAACTCCACACTTTCATTTCTATATGTTATTAAGACTGCAAATCAACCTAGTACAGTTGGGAGCAAATTCATATATGTTAAGGAGGGAAATGGATCACTTTAAACCTTGCTGTAAAATTCTGAAATTGTTGTGTTTTGAGGATAATATTATGCAATTACATCATGAGAGCTTGTTAGAATTACTTGGGATATCAAGAACATGTCCCCTACATTGTCTTGAAGGAGTATTAGGCATATTGGTGATGTTTAAGTTGAGGCAAAGACATAAGAACAGGAGCAGCCCCATGGTTGCATTTCTATGCTCTACTACTTGTGCCAATTCACTTTTTAATTTGAAGATGTGTGTGCTTGATGCTGCTATTCAATTCTTGCCAAGGAATTTTGTGTTGGTCTTTGATCCTGGAGGATTCACTCACACTTGCTACTCCAAGATGCAGAAATTTTTCTTCCTCTTATCAAACAGAATTTGAGGTCAAATTCTTTTGAACCTAGGGTGGTTGTAGCAGGAGCTAGGGGTAAGGGTCCTTCATTTTACATGCCAAAGGAACATCCCATGGAATTTCTAAATCCATAAGACAATTGGATGCAATCCAAGAGCAAAATGAGGTCAAAACAAGCCATGCTAAACAATTTCAGAACAGTCCCAATACTTTCAGAATTGGGTCAACTTCAATAACCCATATCTTGAGTTCTACATGGTGGAAATTTGAGTTCTTTATATATTTGGATTCTTGAAAGAGTCCTCTTTCATATGGGATTTGAATCATCAAGTTTCATCGAGTAGCTTTTGCACAGAAAACCTTCAAAGACTGGCATACATGGTGCATCTCGTTTTCTGACAAAATGACCTGTCAACACTCAAGGCTGTATAACTCAACATTGGCTGGATAGTTTTGGTTGATTCCTTTTGGATATGAAAGCTAACTTCATTAGCTTTCATTTGAGTCATCATGAGAATTTTTAATCCACCATATGAAGGAGATATGATTTTTTGAAGTTCATCCTGATGTACAGGAAAACTGCAGGATATTCAGAATTGACCTGT
>JAIUZE010048281.1:0-11901 GCA_022085475.1 Heliosperma pusillum
GCCAAAGGAACATCCCATGGAATTTCTAAATCCATAAGACAATTGGATGCAATCCAAGAGCAAAATGAGGTCAAAACAAGCCATGCTAAACAATTTCAGAACAGTCCCAATACTTTCAGAATTGGGTCAACTTCAATAACCCATATCTTGAGTTCTACATGGTGGAAATTTGAGTTCTTTATATTTTTGGATTCTTGAAAGAGTCCTCTGTCATATGGGATTTGAATCATCAAGTTTCATCGAGTAGATTTTGCACAGCAAACCTTCAAAGACTGGTATACATGGTGCATCTCGTTTTCTGACAAAATGACATGTCAACACTCAAGGCTGTATAACTCAACATTGGCTGGATAGTTTTGGTTGATTCCTTTTGTATATGAAAGCTAACTTCATTAGCTTTCATTTGAGTCATCATGAGAATTTTTAATCGACCATATGAAGGAGATATGATTTTTTGAAGTTCATGCTGATGTACAGGAAAACTGCAGGATATCCAGAATTGACCTGTTGTCACTCAAAGGCTTATAACTGAAGTTCCAGCAACTGTTTTTGCATGATTCCAAATGCAAAAGGAAGTTAACTCATATAGCTTCAATTTGGCTACTCATGGGACACCTAGTTCTATCTGTGCTGGAAACTACAGGCTCTGCAAGATGCCCCTGAATGCTGAACTTTTACAGCACATGCTATTAGTGACCTGTTTGTACTCAAACCTCAATATCTAAAGTTCCAGATATAATTTGGGTCTGATTCTTTGTGACATGAAAGCTAACATCTATATCTTTCCAATGAGCTATCATGGGTCTTCAAATTCATCCTGGGCTAAGAGTTATGAGGCCCGAAAGCCATGTCTGATTTCAGGATTGCTCTTGAATCTGTTTTGGGCACCTGTTTTCAGCAAGATCCCCTTTTGTGCCATTTCAAATGCATTGGTTACATGTTCAAGAGTCCCAAGCCCTAATCCTACTACTTAAGAGCCTAAGGAAGAAGTTTGCCTAGGATCACGTCTTCTAATTATGGATAAAATGCAGGATAAAGACAAGTCCAAGACACATGGGTCCAAGTGACAGCAAGTCAACACCCATCTGTCCCAAGGCTGATTTCTTTGCTCTTAATGGTTAGACCACTTTATGGGCTGTCTTTAAAGGCATCCTAACACCTTGTCCTCAAGGCATGGAAGCAGCCAAGAACATATCCCAAGGTCTCACCATCAGAATTGACAAAGAAGCAAAAAAACAAACAAGGACAGCTTTATCACTTTATGCTTTATGCTTTTGTTACTTAATCAGTTTTCTGTTTTGTATAGGCATCAAGGGCCACAAATTCTTGCACTTTTGGAGATGCATTTAGACCATTAGATGTGTATTTCATTGGCCTATATAAGCCATGCTTGTAACCTAAGAAAATCAGATTTGATTAATATGAAAAAGATGAGTTTTCTCTCAAAATCAACAAACTTGTGCTAAGAGCTGTAGTTTGTGCCAGGCTTGATAATTATCCTGTGCTAGGCTGTGGATAGTTGATCAATGTCTATTTAGTAAGGGTAAGTTATCTTGTGCATAGGCTGTAGATAGATTAAACCTGCTGTTAGTAAGTCTTAATTCTTCTTGTGCTAGGCTGTAGTTGAATTAAGCTTGCTCTTCTTAGTCATCTTTCAAATATACCTGTGCTAGGCTGTGGTTATTTGTTAGATTACTTTGCTTATCCATTTATTTCACTTGTTTGCATCTTGTCAAAAACCAAAGAAAATCCTCACAAAAAGGAGTCTCAAGTTACATTGTTTGTTCAAAAATCAATCATTGTTTGAAGTATTGCTACTCTGATTCTAAACAGCCCCTTAGGTTGTTTGTTTCAATTTTGAATCCCTCAAAACATTAGAGACCCCCATCATTACGCTGCAGATTGCATATGATATTGTTTATGTACATGTAAACTGACACATGTATGTTTTGTTAACTCCCGTGAACCATACGTTATTTCCGACGTATGGTGAGAAGGTGTGAGCAGGTATGATGTTGATGTGGTAGCTATGATGCATGCAAATTTCTTGTACAAGCTTGGACGCGATTATATGGAGTGTTCACATGCTTCAACTTAGTCTTATTTTGTAGTTTTGGATTAGTCATCTTGTGTGAGTCATATATTTGTAAACTTTGCTGTTGACATTTCATTTAAATAATGCATAACTTGTTTTGAGACTCAACGATTTGGTACATCCTACCTTGAGAAACCGAGGCCGAGACACTCTCCCTTCGTCGAGAAGGTCTTGCCTAAAGGCTCCTGGGTAAGGCGGGGTGTTACAAAGTGGTATCAAAGCGACGATCTCGGAACCCAAACCAATGAACCTAATGAACGTAGGGGATCTAATTAAAATGAACTTGGGAATAGTTATTTGGAGCCAATCCGCTAAAATTGGAGAGACATATTTAATGGCACTACGACACTTTCATTACCAAGCCGGTCACTTAACGTGCGTAAGTATAGGATAGGGTATGATATTGGATGTTGCTTGTTCTTATGTGGTGAAAATATTACATGGAATGTGATAATGTTTACTTTAGTGATGTTGGAAGTGATTTGATGAGAAGATCTGATAATCTTGTCTATGTAGTGGTTATGGAGTATGTATGAGCCTTTTGAAGGATTGTCTATGTTGAAATTGGGGTGATAATTTGATTTGGAGATGTTTAATATGATTTGGTATTGAATTTTCAATTTTCGAGTGCACTAGGGCGTGTAAAGAAGGTACTCGGCCGTGTAGAGGATACTAGACCGAGTGACCTAGGTTACTCGACCGAGTGAGGAACTCATGCACTTTTGGAAAGTTCTTGGTCGATTTTACTCGACCGAGTAGGGGGAGTACCCGGTCGAGTATGGTTACTCGACCGAGTGGTTTTGGTATCCGGTCGAGTGAGTCAGATACTCGACTAAGTATGTAAGGAATTTGATCGATTTTTGGAGTTACTCGACCGAGTGGAGACCCCACTCGACCTAGTGACTATGTTTTCCTGTGTGGTTCTTTGGGTTTTGCGGAGACATGATAACATGTTAGGTTTGTGTTTACCTTTTGTTTCTTATATATTTGGTGAAGAAGGCAACCGTAAAACCTTATGAGGCCATTAGCGCAGCGGAGATTGGCCATTTAGTGGAACAAAACGCGGCTCTCATGGAAGCGCTTTGTGGGTTGGGGGAAAAAAAACTAGAATATCGACGCTTCAACGATGAGTTCAACCATTGCACGTCATTGGCCGACAAAGTACGAAGGCTTGAGATCCTCTAAGCTCTTAGACAAGTGGACAAGAGAGATGGAGAATGTGGTTGACGTTACCCAATGGCCAGATTCGATTAAGGCTGATCAAGCGGCCTTCTATTTGAGTGAGAATGCGGGTCTATGGTGGAATTCCAACCGTACACAAATTTGGGAGTTCTAAAAAAAATCTACGAATGAGGTGTATATACCATGGTCAAGCTTCACGGGAGATCTTAAGGATGAGTTCATTACGCAACACATTCGTAGCCGATTGAGTGCGGAGTTTGATACTTTTCGTATGTCCAAGGGAATGACGGTGGATGCTTATTATGCAAAGTTCATGGAATATGGTAACTATGTGGAAGAGATGCACTTGAGCCCTCAAGTGATGGTGGTTTGATTCGAGAAGGGTTTGTATATATAAATCGTTGAAAGGCTTTTATCGGGATCATTGAATGACATCAAAGAAGTCTATAATAGCACCGGTAACGCAGAGCGTTTGGTGGCGATGACGAAAGAGCTAAGGGAGAAGAGTGTAGAGAAGAGAAAAACTCAAAGTGAAGGAGGAAGCCATTCAAGTTTCAGAAGAGGAGGGTTTGTACAAGCTATGACATTCTTGAGTGGCTCAAGCTATGGAGGAAGATCACACTTTAGCGGAGGCGGGGAATACTTTCGGAGTGCACCTACCCCATAGGGTATCCAATATTTTAGCTATGGCGGTGTAGGACACAAGAAGAACTAGTGTACTAGTTGGGCATCGACTATGAGGCTAGTGGGGCACCGACTATGAGGACATCCAATGCTAGCCAAGGAAACTTCTATTGTCAAGGATCTTCAAGCAATCGTAACACGGGGTCATGGAACAACAACCAACAAGGAGGTTTCAACAAAGCGGCATCTAACAATTGTTCAAGAACGAGTGTACTAGTAGGACACCCTTCTTTTTTATTGTTTGATATGAGGGAGTCACATTATTTTGTGGCTAGGGACAATGGATTGACTTTGGATTTAGGGGAGGGTATGTTGATCAAAGATGAAGTGCTTATTCCGCCGAAGGAGTCAGTGGCTTGTATTAGAGTGTACAAGAGTGTACCTGTGATTATTGGTGGTGTTAGTTTTCCTATCGATTTGCTAGGATTTCTTTTAAGTAGTTTTGAAGTCATTGTTGGGATGGATTGGTTGTCTAAACATAAAGCTACTACATGAAGGTGTGTTTCAAAGGACATAAGGGAGTTAGGGTGACCTATCTGGGAGTGGTGTTGAAGCCAAGAGTGAAGCTTATTGTGGAAAACACCCTTAAGTCTCTCTTAAAGAAGGGATGGCCCATTATTATTTGTCATGTGAGAGACACTAGGCGGAGGATCATAAGGTGAGAGATGTGCCTATTGTTGACGAATTTAAAGATGTTTTTCCGGAGAAAATTCCCGGATTACCATCCAAGCAAGATGTTGACTTCAGGATTGAATTAAGTCGGGGACATGGCTTATCTCTAAGGCACCGTACCGAATGAGTCCTAAGGAGCTTGGATAATTAAAGAAGCAACTTGTGCATATTTTGGAGAGAGGTTAAGTGAAACTAAGTGTGTCGTATTGGGACGCACTAGTTCTTTTTGTGAAGAAGACATATTGGAGTATGAGGCTATGTATTGACTACCGTGAGTTAAATAGGTGACGATGAAGAATAAGTATCCATTTTTGATGATCGATGACCTATTATACCAACTGAACGGAACCAGAGTGTTCCCGGAGATTGATTTGCGATCCAAATATCACCAATTGAGGATAAAAGATAATGACATTCCAAAGACCACTTTCCGGACTATATATGGGCACTATGAGTTCGCGGTGATGGCTTTTAGATTAACGAATGCACTGAAGGCGTTTATGACTTCATGAATAGGGTGTTTAGTCCAAACCTTGATAAGTTTGTGGTGGTGTTTATTGGCGATATCTTGGTGCATTCGAATAATCAGGAGGAGATGTGGAGTACTGGTGGATTGTATTGCATACTTTGAGGGATAACCAACTTTATGGAAAGCTCTCCAAGTGGAATTTTGGCTTGAAAAGGTGGATTTTCTAGGCCATGCGGTTTCAAAGGAAGTTGTGTCGGTTGACCCAAGTAAAATTGAGGCAATTTCCAAATGGGTTGCACAGAAGAATGTAGCGGAGATCTAAAATTTCTTGGGGTTAGGCGGGTACTACCAGAGGTTTTGGAAGGACTCTTCGAAGATTGCTAGACCAATGACAACTTTGATGAGGAGAGAGAATCGTTTTGGTGGGAAGAGAGTTGTGAGTTGGCATTTAAAACTCTTAAGAAGCGTTTGGGCGACAATTTCGAGGTTTATACGGACGCATCGCAGTTTAGTTTGGTTTGAGATGTGTTTTGAAACAACGGGGCAAGGTGATTAATTATGCGTCAAGACAACTGAAGCCATGTGAAGAGAATTTCCCGACTCACGATCTTGAGCTAGGAGCAGTGGTGTTCGCATTGAAGATTTGGAGGCACTATCTTTGTGGCGCAGCTTTCAAGGTTTTCTCCGATGACACAAGCTTGAAATATATCTTTACTCAAAGGGAACTCTACATGAAGCAACGACGATGGACCGAGATGATTGATGACTATGATATGGAGATTGTTTAACATGAGGGTATGGCTAATGTTGTGACAAATGTGTTGAGTAGGAAGTCGGTACATTCTTTATGTACTCCAATGTTAATGATGACGTTAAGGGAAGAAATAGAGAGGATAAGAATCTTCATGATCAGAAAAGGAGATGCCATAGAAGATTTGATTGTGGAACTGGAGTTGTATGATGAGGTTGAGGAAAAACAACTTGCTGATCCTAGAATTCTGGATTCGAAGGAGAGTGTGGAGAAAGGGTTCCAAGATCCATTCTAACATGATGGAAGTGTCTTATTTGATGGAAGATGGTGCATTCCGGTCGATGAAGAATTGAAGAACAAGATTTTGATGGAACCTCATTGTAAGCCATACTTCGTTCATCAAGGTGAAGACAAGCTTTACAAAGATCTTAAGAAGAAGTTTTGGTGGCCGGGGATAAAGAAGGATGCAGCGGTGTTTGTTGCTCGTTGTCTAACTTGTCAAAAGGTGAAGATTGAGCATATAAGACCTCAAGGGAAGGTGCAACCCTTAGAGGTGACAGAGTGAAAGTGGGAGTCAATATCCATGAATTTTATTGTGGGTTTGTCAAGAACTAAAAATTAGGATAATATGATTTGGGTTATAGTGGATCGGTTGACCAAGTCCGCCCACTTTATACTGATGAAGGATACACGGAACAAGGTCGAATTAGCTAATGCTTATTGGAGGCATGTTTTGAAGCTACATGGGGGGTGCCAAAAGACATCGTGTAGGTTCGTGATGCAAGATATATATCAATATTTTGGCAAGAACTTCAAGAATCATTGGAGAGTAAATTGAAGAGGAGCACTACTTTTCATTCGGCGAACGACGGGCAATCGAAGTGAACGATTCAAACTTTAGAAGACATGCTTATGGCTTTTTTGATGGAGTTTGGTGGCTCTTGGGAAGAACAGTAGACCTTGATGGAATTTTCTTACAATAATAGTTTTCATGCAAGTATTGAGATGGCGCCATTTGAAGCTTTGTATGGAAGGAAGTGTCAAAGTCCGATTTTTTGGGGACGATAGTTCAGAGAAGGTAGAATGGGGTCCGGAGATGATATAAGAAATGGTGAAAGAAATGAAGTTAATTAGGCACAAGATGAAGGCGGCTCAAAACCGGCAAAAGTGTTATGCCAATCTACATCGAGTTAGAGGTTGGGGATATAGTTTTGTTGAAGGTCACACCCATGAGAGGGGTGATGAGGTTTGGGAAAACAGGCAAGTTGAGCCCGAGGTACATTGGATCGTTTGAAAATTTGGCTCATGTCGGGGAAGTGGCTTATCGAGTGAATTTACCGTTGTCTCTTGAGAAGGTGCATAATATGTTTCATGTATCACAATTGAGGAAGTATGTGAGCGATCCTTCATATGTGTTGGAGGCAGATTTCATTGAGGTAGATGAGGCCCTTACCTATAAAAAGCTGGCAAAAGAGATCTTCGATCGTAAGGTGCGTAAGATTCGAGGGGGTGAGACTCGTTTAGTGAAGGTATTTTGGTCTAACCATAACGTGGAAAAAGCTAATTTAGAGGTCGAGGATGCGATGATGGAGCGCTACCCTAATCTTTCGATCATGTATGTTCGGTTACACCTTTATTTTAAGGGGGGGGATATAGTTGGTTGCATTGTTTTAGTATTTTATTGTTACTTTTTTTGTCTTTGGTTCTTTTTGTTCGTGTGTTGGAGTTGAGAGGTTGTGATTAGATTGGATTTGTGTGTTGAGGTGTTGGAACTTGAAGGATGCTTATGGCGGTTGATAAGTGCATTTTATATACACTTATTGTTTTATTTGGCATTACATTTAGCTTCTATTTTGCGCTCTTTAGAGTCGTTTTGTATGCCTTTCTCCCCGTTTTTGCTACTTGGGCATTGCTTGTCGGTTTATGCAGGAAAGTACTCAAAGCATGCGTTAGGACAATAACTGACATTCTTGAAGATGTAGAGTTGCTTGATCGAGTTCCAGCTGCTAAGGGAGCTCGAAAGGAAGTTTGGAAGTGCCGGGAACTTGCGGAATTATCACTAGAGCTCGGATAATAGAAGAACGAAGAAATACCTCTTTCTATAAGGAGAGGTCGATCGACTTGAAGGATGGGTCAATCGACCTGCATCCATAACTAAGGTCGATCGACCTGGCACATGGGTTGTTTGACCTACTACTCTTGGTCAATTTACCTGGTATGTAGGTCGATCGACCCGCCTATATTTCATCTATTTTTATTATTTTAAGTTGTAATTTCTTACTCCAATTATATAAGGAGCGAGTTTAGTATTCCTACGGACGTTTTTCAATTGAGAAGAAACTACTCTAAAACCCTAAAACTTCTTCCCTAATTACTCTTTTAGAATTCAATTAGTTTACGTAGATCGATTTAAACCTTGTCAATTGCGATTCATCTTCTACTCGCTAATCTATTGAAATTCTTGTTCTTTAATATTTCTTTTATGTTTATTTTTCTTCTTCGAATCTTTATGCTTATGTTTAATAGTTTAGATTTAACCATGAATTCTTCTACTTCCTTTATTATTGTTATTTTTTGTTATTAATCAAGTTATGAGTAGCTAATTCATTCACTAAGGTTTAGGCGATTTATGGATTAAATTGCGGTAATTGAATACGATTAGTAAATCAATCAACTTTACTTGTCTATTTCGTTAATTGCAATCATTAATCGTGAATAATTAGTTTAAGGCCTGAATTGATTATTTGATTTAGTAATTCTTCATCTCAGATCGAAAGCCGGAAATGGAATTGGCTTATTGGAAACGATAGAGTAACCTAATACGTAGCGAGAGCTCATTAAGTGTATTCTAGGGCGATTAGCGATCTAATTAGACCTCATCATCACCCTTTAGGCTGGTTTACTATATTCATTTATGATCTGTGTCGTGCCCTAAATATCCATAATAAACCGACAACCCTAGTTTCTTCTCTTTTTAGTTTCTAATTTATATTACTACTCCTTTGCTCGTAGTTTTAGTTTAGCTTACAAATCAAACAAAACCGAGTATTACTAAACAGATTACTACATTAGCATTTTAAGATATGATTTTTCTCCCTGTGGATTCGATCCGACTTTACCTGACTACATTAGTTAGAGATTGTAGGGTTATTTTTAAGAGGTGTGCTATAGCCAATCAGCGGTGGTTTAGTTATAGTTTTGTCGCTGTGTGTATGTGTGTGGGAACGCCAAGGATGAAGTTCTTCTAAGGGGGAAGATATAATACTAGAGGTTTATATAATTGCTACTGTTTAGTGGGTTCTCGGTCGAGTGAAGCATTTACTCGATCGAGTGAGTGGTACTCGATCGAGTGTGTGGTTACTCGGTCGAGTGGCTGGAGTTGGGTGTTTTGATTTCACGTTGTACGTTTTTGATCGATTAAGTAAGGTATGACTCAGTCGAGTGGGGGTTACTCGGTCGAGTGAGTAAGTTACTTGACCGAGTAAGTGTCATGTTAGTTCGGCGCGACTTTGTTCTTAATCGCCTCGAGTACCTTATTAGTATAAATAGAATTCTTATTGCTTTGGATTTGTTGAGAAGATCAAGCTAGATCTTTCTTTCATCCTTTCCAATCTTGTTAGTCATTTTCATCTCTAATATTTCGATTTCCTCTAATCATCTTTTAATTTAGCTTTTGAGTAATTAGTACGATTATGATAGTTAGTTTGATTATTATGTTGAGATTAAGCTTATTAAGTTGAGTTATGTTGTGTAAATTAGATTATATTGATTATCTTGAGTTAGATTATTGTTACTAGAGTATAATTTGGGGAAAAACTGTTAAAGATGATGAAATTGCTGTTGTATATCATATAAGTTGGAGAAAAGTGTTATAATTATAGTTTTTTGATTATTAGTATAGAATTTGGGGATAAGTTGACCTAGATTATAGACTATTGATTAGATAATGTAGGAATTGCGGGAAATAGTTGTATAGTAATTGGTAGTAATTAGTAGTAATTTTGTAATATTGTGTTATTGCAGGTAGTGACTTTGTAGAGGAGAACTTCTTACTTATCTTGATTGAGTTTGATTGTGATTTCTTAATGCTAATGATAGGTTAATCCTACTCGGTTTATGAGTTTGTGATTGATTGATTTGTATTGTGATATTATTGTGACATGTTGATTGGAGTTTGGGTGTGTTGATTGTGATTATGATATGAATTGTGAGGTATTGGTGTTTAAAGGCTGTTATTATACGAAGCGACTGAAGGGAAGCGGTTCTGTAGACACTCTGGGCCGCTCATCACGATTTCCGCCATGGAGGAGACACTGCACGTGGTTATGACCTAGGTCTGGGGGTGAACTGTTGTAGTAGGGCCTATGGTGTCTACATACGGTGTGTGATGGACACGGCGGTGTGCTAGTTTATGGCACCGCGATTGGTGGTTGGTGGACACGACGGTGTGCTAGGTGTGCTAGTTTATGGCACCGCGATCGACGTGTGGCGGTTGTCGTAAGTAGCAGGGTGAGGCGGGCGGGTGGCCTAAAGTCGCATGGTGAGGCATGGTGCGGGTGTCTCTAAGTCGGGTTTTGTTGTGGTGGGTAGACTGTGGAGGCGGTAAATCTGGGAGGGGCTGGTTTGAGGAGTCATCATGAACGGCTGGCGACACTGTGGAGGTGGCGGTGAGTGTAGTGTACGGTGGCAATCGGCGTTGAGGGTGGTGCATGGTGGCTGTCGGGTTTGATGGTTGGCTAGTGGTAGTTTGAGGGACTAAGTGGGAGAAATAATTGAATTGCAAAAAATAGAAAATGAAAGTATTAAAACTAAAAAAAGGGTATAATGGTCATTTGTGTCCATGATTGAGTAAATCATATCCATGAGTAAGACCATGTTCTTTTCAGTTTTATTTCATCTCGTTTTATTTCAGCTCGACTCTATTCAACAGAGTTTAGTTTAGTTTAGTTTAGTTTTAGTCAGTTTTATTCAACTCATATTTTCACAAAATTAAGTCTTACTTCAACTCCATTCACTTCAACTCGGCTCCATTCAATTTAGTTCAATTAAGCTCACCTCCATTTAACTCTGTTCAGCACATTTCAGCCGAAAAGAACATGGCCTAAGCATCCCCCTTTTCATAAACCAAATTATTTTATCAAAACGATTTATGGGTAATACTAACCTAGTAATAACAAATCCACATAAAATACTTACTAGATTTATAAAATAAAGTTCTATTTTAATAACTTAATATTTTATTTTGATAACTGATATATTTAAATACGGGAGTAATCATTACAAATAGTGAGTTTTCAAACTAAACTAAATTAAAAACATATAAGGGTTAAATTTAGGCTATTTTCTTTCCTACTCTTAAGTTATAGAATTGTCCTATAGATAAGTCGTCTTCCTTAGTACTCCTTGCATTCATATTGAAAGATATTGTTGCTTTTTGTACACATGCTAATGTAAATATAGCAAGGTTGATATATTTTATTATACATTATTAGAAATTATAAAATATTACATTCTTATTTGTACTCATACAAATAAAGAAAATAAGTTCCGCATGAATACACTTTCTCTTATAAATTTCAAAGAATCGTGATCATTTTATTCTCAAATAAAGAGTAACGATAAAATGAGGGCTGCGAAACATCGTCGACGTTTTATAAAACTTCGTCGACATTTTTTTTTTAAAAGACACATTACCCTTTCATCGACTTTATCTCTCTATCGTTTCCTCTACTCTATCTCTATCTTTTACACTATCTCATAAAATCTCCAAAAAAACAATGTTAGTTAACCAAAAAAGTTAGAAAGACGGTTTCAAGTAAAAATTAAACGGTAATTAAAAAGAATCGAAACATAACGTTGGTACATAACGGTAAAAAGAATTTAAAATTTTACTAGAATAATACATTACAAAACATCAAAAATTAACAAATAATAAAGAAAAGATAAAAATTTACGAGATTTAAACGTTTTTAAACAGAAAAAAAAAAAAAGTTGAACCCCAACGTCAACGTCCCAACTGAACGTTGGTACCTATACCCAATGTTAAGT
>JAIUZE010048282.1:0-12949 GCA_022085475.1 Heliosperma pusillum
TAGCGGAGGCGGGGAATACTTTCGGAGTGCACCTACCCCATAGGGTATCCAATATTTTAGCTATGGCGGTGTAGGACACAAGAAGAACTAGTGTACTAGTTGGGCATCGACTATGAGGCTAGTGGGGCACCGACTATGAGGACATCCAATGCTAGCCAAGGAAACTTCTATTGTCAAGGATCTTCAAGCAATCGTAACACGGGGTCATGGAACAACAACCAACAAGGAGGTTTCAACAAAGCGGCATCTAACAATTGTTCAAGAACGAGTGTACTAGTAGGACACCCTTCTTTTTTATTGTTTGATATGAGGGAGTCACATTATTTTGTGGCTAGGGACAATGGATTGACTTTGGATTTAGGGGAGGGTATGTTGATCAAAGATGAAGTGCTTATTCCGCCGAAGGAGTCAGTGGCTTGTATTAGAGTGTACAAGAGTGTACCTGTGATTATTGGTGGTGTTAGTTTTCCTATCGATTTGCTAGGATTTCTTTTAAGTAGTTTTGAAGTCATTGTTGGGATGGATTGGTTGTCTAAACATAAAGCTACTACATGAAGGTGTGTTTCAAAGGACATAAGGGAGTTAGGGTGACCTATCTGGGAGTGGTGTTGAAGCCAAGAGTGAAGCTTATTGTGGAAAACACCCTTAAGTCTCTCTTAAAGAAGGGATGGCCCATTATTATTTGTCATGTGAGAGACACTAGGCGGAGGATCATAAGGTGAGAGATGTGCCTATTGTTGACGAATTTAAAGATGTTTTTCCGGAGAAAATTCCCGGATTACCATCCAAGCAAGATGTTGACTTCAGGATTGAATTAAGTCGGGGACATGGCTTATCTCTAAGGCACCGTACCGAATGAGTCCTAAGGAGCTTGGATAATTAAAGAAGCAACTTGTGCATATTTTGGAGAGAGGTTAAGTGAAACTAAGTGTGTCGTATTGGGACGCACTAGTTCTTTTTGTGAAGAAGACATATTGGAGTATGAGGCTATGTATTGACTACCGTGAGTTAAATAGGTGACGATGAAGAATAAGTATCCATTTTTGATGATCGATGACCTATTATACCAACTGAACGGAACCAGAGTGTTCCCGGAGATTGATTTGCGATCCAAATATCACCAATTGAGGATAAAAGATAATGACATTCCAAAGACCACTTTCCGGACTATATATGGGCACTATGAGTTCGCGGTGATGGCTTTTAGATTAACGAATGCACTGAAGGCGTTTATGACTTCATGAATAGGGTGTTTAGTCCAAACCTTGATAAGTTTGTGGTGGTGTTTATTGGCGATATCTTGGTGCATTCGAATAATCAGGAGGAGATGTGGAGTACTGGTGGATTGTATTGCATACTTTGAGGGATAACCAACTTTATGGAAAGCTCTCCAAGTGGAATTTTGGCTTGAAAAGGTGGATTTTCTAGGCCATGCGGTTTCAAAGGAAGTTGTGTCGGTTGACCCAAGTAAAATTGAGGCAATTTCCAAATGGGTTGCACAGAAGAATGTAGCGGAGATCTAAAATTTCTTGGGGTTAGGCGGGTACTACCAGAGGTTTTGGAAGGACTCTTCGAAGATTGCTAGACCAATGACAACTTTGATGAGGAGAGAGAATCGTTTTGGTGGGAAGAGAGTTGTGAGTTGGCATTTAAAACTCTTAAGAAGCGTTTGGGCGACAATTTCGAGGTTTATACGGACGCATCGCAGTTTAGTTTGGTTTGAGATGTGTTTTGAAACAACGGGGCAAGGTGATTAATTATGCGTCAAGACAACTGAAGCCATGTGAAGAGAATTTCCCGACTCACGATCTTGAGCTAGGAGCAGTGGTGTTCGCATTGAAGATTTGGAGGCACTATCTTTGTGGCGCAGCTTTCAAGGTTTTCTCCGATGACACAAGCTTGAAATATATCTTTACTCAAAGGGAACTCTACATGAAGCAACGACGATGGACCGAGATGATTGATGACTATGATATGGAGATTGTTTAACATGAGGGTATGGCTAATGTTGTGACAAATGTGTTGAGTAGGAAGTCGGTACATTCTTTATGTACTCCAATGTTAATGATGACGTTAAGGGAAGAAATAGAGAGGATAAGAATCTTCATGATCAGAAAAGGAGATGCCATAGAAGATTTGATTGTGGAACTGGAGTTGTATGATGAGGTTGAGGAAAAACAACTTGCTGATCCTAGAATTCTGGATTCGAAGGAGAGTGTGGAGAAAGGGTTCCAAGATCCATTCTAACATGATGGAAGTGTCTTATTTGATGGAAGATGGTGCATTCCGGTCGATGAAGAATTGAAGAACAAGATTTTGATGGAACCTCATTGTAAGCCATACTTCGTTCATCAAGGTGAAGACAAGCTTTACAAAGATCTTAAGAAGAAGTTTTGGTGGCCGGGGATAAAGAAGGATGCAGCGGTGTTTGTTGCTCGTTGTCTAACTTGTCAAAAGGTGAAGATTGAGCATATAAGACCTCAAGGGAAGGTGCAACCCTTAGAGGTGACAGAGTGAAAGTGGGAGTCAATATCCATGAATTTTATTGTGGGTTTGTCAAGAACTAAAAATTAGGATAATATGATTTGGGTTATAGTGGATCGGTTGACCAAGTCCGCCCACTTTATACTGATGAAGGATACACGGAACAAGGTCGAATTAGCTAATGCTTATTGGAGGCATGTTTTGAAGCTACATGGGGGGTGCCAAAAGACATCGTGTAGGTTCGTGATGCAAGATATATATCAATATTTTGGCAAGAACTTCAAGAATCATTGGAGAGTAAATTGAAGAGGAGCACTACTTTTCATTCGGCGAACGACGGGCAATCGAAGTGAACGATTCAAACTTTAGAAGACATGCTTATGGCTTTTTTGATGGAGTTTGGTGGCTCTTGGGAAGAACAGTAGACCTTGATGGAATTTTCTTACAATAATAGTTTTCATGCAAGTATTGAGATGGCGCCATTTGAAGCTTTGTATGGAAGGAAGTGTCAAAGTCCGATTTTTTGGGGACGATAGTTCAGAGAAGGTAGAATGGGGTCCGGAGATGATATAAGAAATGGTGAAAGAAATGAAGTTAATTAGGCACAAGATGAAGGCGGCTCAAAACCGGCAAAAGTGTTATGCCAATCTACATCGAGTTAGAGGTTGGGGATATAGTTTTGTTGAAGGTCACACCCATGAGAGGGGTGATGAGGTTTGGGAAAACAGGCAAGTTGAGCCCGAGGTACATTGGATCGTTTGAAAATTTGGCTCATGTCGGGGAAGTGGCTTATCGAGTGAATTTACCGTTGTCTCTTGAGAAGGTGCATAATATGTTTCATGTATCACAATTGAGGAAGTATGTGAGCGATCCTTCATATGTGTTGGAGGCAGATTTCATTGAGGTAGATGAGGCCCTTACCTATAAAAAGCTGGCAAAAGAGATCTTCGATCGTAAGGTGCGTAAGATTCGAGGGGGTGAGACTCGTTTAGTGAAGGTATTTTGGTCTAACCATAACGTGGAAAAAGCTAATTTAGAGGTCGAGGATGCGATGATGGAGCGCTACCCTAATCTTTCGATCATGTATGTTCGGTTACACCTTTATTTTAAGGGGGGGGATATAGTTGGTTGCATTGTTTTAGTATTTTATTGTTACTTTTTTTGTCTTTGGTTCTTTTTGTTCGTGTGTTGGAGTTGAGAGGTTGTGATTAGATTGGATTTGTGTGTTGAGGTGTTGGAACTTGAAGGATGCTTATGGCGGTTGATAAGTGCATTTTATATACACTTATTGTTTTATTTGGCATTACATTTAGCTTCTATTTTGCGCTCTTTAGAGTCGTTTTGTATGCCTTTCTCCCCGTTTTTGCTACTTGGGCATTGCTTGTCGGTTTATGCAGGAAAGTACTCAAAGCATGCGTTAGGACAATAACTGACATTCTTGAAGATGTAGAGTTGCTTGATCGAGTTCCAGCTGCTAAGGGAGCTCGAAAGGAAGTTTGGAAGTGCCGGGAACTTGCGGAATTATCACTAGAGCTCGGATAATAGAAGAACGAAGAAATACCTCTTTCTATAAGGAGAGGTCGATCGACTTGAAGGATGGGTCAATCGACCTGCATCCATAACTAAGGTCGATCGACCTGGCACATGGGTTGTTTGACCTACTACTCTTGGTCAATTTACCTGGTATGTAGGTCGATCGACCCGCCTATATTTCATCTATTTTTATTATTTTAAGTTGTAATTTCTTACTCCAATTATATAAGGAGCGAGTTTAGTATTCCTACGGACGTTTTTCAATTGAGAAGAAACTACTCTAAAACCCTAAAACTTCTTCCCTAATTACTCTTTTAGAATTCAATTAGTTTACGTAGATCGATTTAAACCTTGTCAATTGCGATTCATCTTCTACTCGCTAATCTATTGAAATTCTTGTTCTTTAATATTTCTTTTATGTTTATTTTTCTTCTTCGAATCTTTATGCTTATGTTTAATAGTTTAGATTTAACCATGAATTCTTCTACTTCCTTTATTATTGTTATTTTTTGTTATTAATCAAGTTATGAGTAGCTAATTCATTCACTAAGGTTTAGGCGATTTATGGATTAAATTGCGGTAATTGAATACGATTAGTAAATCAATCAACTTTACTTGTCTATTTCGTTAATTGCAATCATTAATCGTGAATAATTAGTTTAAGGCCTGAATTGATTATTTGATTTAGTAATTCTTCATCTCAGATCGAAAGCCGGAAATGGAATTGGCTTATTGGAAACGATAGAGTAACCTAATACGTAGCGAGAGCTCATTAAGTGTATTCTAGGGCGATTAGCGATCTAATTAGACCTCATCATCACCCTTTAGGCTGGTTTACTATATTCATTTATGATCTGTGTCGTGCCCTAAATATCCATAATAAACCGACAACCCTAGTTTCTTCTCTTTTTAGTTTCTAATTTATATTACTACTCCTTTGCTCGTAGTTTTAGTTTAGCTTACAAATCAAACAAAACCGAGTATTACTAAACAGATTACTACATTAGCATTTTAAGATATGATTTTTCTCCCTGTGGATTCGATCCGACTTTACCTGACTACATTAGTTAGAGATTGTAGGGTTATTTTTAAGAGGTGTGCTATAGCCAATCAGCGGTGGTTTAGTTATAGTTTTGTCGCTGTGTGTATGTGTGTGGGAACGCCAAGGATGAAGTTCTTCTAAGGGGGAAGATATAATACTAGAGGTTTATATAATTGCTACTGTTTAGTGGGTTCTCGGTCGAGTGAAGCATTTACTCGATCGAGTGAGTGGTACTCGATCGAGTGTGTGGTTACTCGGTCGAGTGGCTGGAGTTGGGTGTTTTGATTTCACGTTGTACGTTTTTGATCGATTAAGTAAGGTATGACTCAGTCGAGTGGGGGTTACTCGGTCGAGTGAGTAAGTTACTTGACCGAGTAAGTGTCATGTTAGTTCGGCGCGACTTTGTTCTTAATCGCCTCGAGTACCTTATTAGTATAAATAGAATTCTTATTGCTTTGGATTTGTTGAGAAGATCAAGCTAGATCTTTCTTTCATCCTTTCCAATCTTGTTAGTCATTTTCATCTCTAATATTTCGATTTCCTCTAATCATCTTTTAATTTAGCTTTTGAGTAATTAGTACGATTATGATAGTTAGTTTGATTATTATGTTGAGATTAAGCTTATTAAGTTGAGTTATGTTGTGTAAATTAGATTATATTGATTATCTTGAGTTAGATTATTGTTACTAGAGTATAATTTGGGGAAAAACTGTTAAAGATGATGAAATTGCTGTTGTATATCATATAAGTTGGAGAAAAGTGTTATAATTATAGTTTTTTGATTATTAGTATAGAATTTGGGGATAAGTTGACCTAGATTATAGACTATTGATTAGATAATGTAGGAATTGCGGGAAATAGTTGTATAGTAATTGGTAGTAATTAGTAGTAATTTTGTAATATTGTGTTATTGCAGGTAGTGACTTTGTAGAGGAGAACTTCTTACTTATCTTGATTGAGTTTGATTGTGATTTCTTAATGCTAATGATAGGTTAATCCTACTCGGTTTATGAGTTTGTGATTGATTGATTTGTATTGTGATATTATTGTGACATGTTGATTGGAGTTTGGGTGTGTTGATTGTGATTATGATATGAATTGTGAGGTATTGGTGTTTAAAGGCTGTTATTATACGAAGCGACTGAAGGGAAGCGGTTCTGTAGACACTCTGGGCCGCTCATCACGATTTCCGCCATGGAGGAGACACTGCACGTGGTTATGACCTAGGTCTGGGGGTGAACTGTTGTAGTAGGGCCTATGGTGTCTACATACGGTGTGTGATGGACACGGCGGTGTGCTAGTTTATGGCACCGCGATTGGTGGTTGGTGGACACGACGGTGTGCTAGGTGTGCTAGTTTATGGCACCGCGATCGACGTGTGGCGGTTGTCGTAAGTAGCAGGGTGAGGCGGGCGGGTGGCCTAAAGTCGCATGGTGAGGCATGGTGCGGGTGTCTCTAAGTCGGGTTTTGTTGTGGTGGGTAGACTGTGGAGGCGGTAAATCTGGGAGGGGCTGGTTTGAGGAGTCATCATGAACGGCTGGCGACACTGTGGAGGTGGCGGTGAGTGTAGTGTACGGTGGCAATCGGCGTTGAGGGTGGTGCATGGTGGCTGTCGGGTTTGATGGTTGGCTAGTGGTAGTTTGAGGGACTAAGTGGGAGAAATAATTGAATTGCAAAAAATAGAAAATGAAAGTATTAAAACTAAAAAAAGGGTATAATGGTCATTTGTGTCCATGATTGAGTAAATCATATCCATGAGTAAGACCATGTTCTTTTCAGTTTTATTTCATCTCGTTTTATTTCAGCTCGACTCTATTCAACAGAGTTTAGTTTAGTTTAGTTTAGTTTTAGTCAGTTTTATTCAACTCATATTTTCACAAAATTAAGTCTTACTTCAACTCCATTCACTTCAACTCGGCTCCATTCAATTTAGTTCAATTAAGCTCACCTCCATTTAACTCTGTTCAGCACATTTCAGCCGAAAAGAACATGGCCTAAGCATCCCCCTTTTCATAAACCAAATTATTTTATCAAAACGATTTATGGGTAATACTAACCTAGTAATAACAAATCCACATAAAATACTTACTAGATTTATAAAATAAAGTTCTATTTTAATAACTTAATATTTTATTTTGATAACTGATATATTTAAATACGGGAGTAATCATTACAAATAGTGAGTTTTCAAACTAAACTAAATTAAAAACATATAAGGGTTAAATTTAGGCTATTTTCTTTCCTACTCTTAAGTTATAGAATTGTCCTATAGATAAGTCGTCTTCCTTAGTACTCCTTGCATTCATATTGAAAGATATTGTTGCTTTTTGTACACATGCTAATGTAAATATAGCAAGGTTGATATATTTTATTATACATTATTAGAAATTATAAAATATTACATTCTTATTTGTACTCATACAAATAAAGAAAATAAGTTCCGCATGAATACACTTTCTCTTATAAATTTCAAAGAATCGTGATCATTTTATTCTCAAATAAAGAGTAACGATAAAATGAGGGCTGCGAAACATCGTCGACGTTTTATAAAACTTCGTCGACATTTTTTTTTTAAAAGACACATTACCCTTTCATCGACTTTATCTCTCTATCGTTTCCTCTACTCTATCTCTATCTTTTACACTATCTCATAAAATCTCCAAAAAAACAATGTTAGTTAACCAAAAAAGTTAGAAAGACGGTTTCAAGTAAAAATTAAACGGTAATTAAAAAGAATCGAAACATAACGTTGGTACATAACGGTAAAAAGAATTTAAAATTTTACTAGAATAATACATTACAAAACATCAAAAATTAACAAATAATAAAGAAAAGATAAAAATTTACGAGATTTAAACGTTTTTAAACAGAAAAAAAAAAAAAGTTGAACCCCAACGTCAACGTCCCAACTGAACGTTGGTACCTATACCCAATGTTAAGTTGGAACGCCACAATTACCCTTCAACGTTCCAGCTGGACGTTGGTCTCCAAACCCGATGTTCAGTTGGAACGTCACCCAAACACCCACTAACAACAAAAATGTCGTGGTTGGGGGAAGGGGGAAGGCGGGTCGGAACAGTGGGGGGAAGGGGGAATATTAAAAAAAAACAGAACTTACTTGTTTAGTCGTAGTGGTGGGCCGTCGTGGAACGATGTCTGAGGTTGGTGGTGGAGGCGGTGGTGGGAGTCGCGGTGGTGGGCCATCGTGGGGAGGAGCATAGAGGAGTGTATTTAGGAGAGAGAAAAATGGAGAGTGAATGAAGGGAGAGAGGGATGAAAGGTTTCTTGAGGGATTTAGAGAGGATTTGATATTAGGGTTTTGTGGTTAAGAGCGTAAACTGCGTTTTAAAATAAATAACTCCTCTTAAAAGCCTTTAATCATCCGTCCTTCCAAACCACGATTTCTGTCGTACATCATCAAGTACAACATGTAATCGATCGATTACAACTCACTCGGTCGAGTGCCGATGTCACTCGGCCGAGTTCACGAGGTCATAGTACCACAAAAATCACCGGCCAACTCTGCTCGGTCGAGTAGCCTACACTCGTTACTCGGCCGAGTACATAGTGTACTCGGTCGAGTAAGACCTACTCGACTGAGACCCCAACACAAGGAAATACGGAGTATTACAGTTTCGGGCAGCCTAGACTTGGCACGCTGTAGGGACAGCACTGCACGGGCCCGCTGCTCAACTTGGCCCAGCACAGTCCAAGCACGACCGATCTAAGTTCGGGCTTCGGGCAGTTTATTTTTTAACCGTGCCTCGACAGGGCACGACTTAGAACCGACCATGTTGGCCAGGAAGTTAGCACGGGTGGCCCGGCACGACATATGGCCCGAGGCCCGTCCCGACCCGGCAAAATATAGCTGTCGGGGGTGTTGTTGTGTTGGCAAAAAATGACCGTTGGTCTTGTAGCGGTTGGGCCAACTACTATTTTGCCTATTTTGCTTTTTTTAAATAACTTTTCTAACTCTATATATACTCATCCAATTGCATTCATTTTCTTCACAATTCAATCCAATCTCTTATTATCTACTACAATCTTACAAGTTACAAATTGTAATCTCTTCAAACTCATTGTAACTTACAATCATACATAATGTATTTTATTCTCATTAATTTACATATATATAAAAGTATTAAATAATATATAATTACTTAATTCATCAATCGGATATTGTACTAATAACCGGGTTTTGTTCAAGTCGAAAGCGTTCAAGTGATCAAGCATTCAAGCTAGCCTTCAATTGTTCAATTCTCATTTCCGCAATCCAAAAGCTTTGTTTGCATTTTCTTATTTTAATTTTTTTTTAATTATATTGTTTATTTGCTTTTTTTCCCTTATTTGTTATTGCATTAATTTACAAAAATAATTGAAAACAATTCACTCCCTCTGTCCCGCTCAATTGTTATCTATTTCCTTTTTGAGGTGAATTAGTGAATTGTTATCTATTTTCATTTTTGGTAACTTTTAACCAAGTGGGTAAGTGGTCATGTGATGTGTGCAAGTGGATGTGTGAGATAAGTAATAAGTTTATCATTGTTTTTCTCTCTCTTTGTTTTGTCATTTTCTTGGGTTTTGTGGCAAAACGAATAGATAACAATTAACTAGGTCGGAGGGAGTACTATTTATCTTTTAAAAACACGATTATGGATTCACAAAAATCATCGCAAAGGTCTCGTGAGGTAAGAACGAAGTGTGATTCACCGACCCAAAATACCGAACCCCAAACCTCGACCACCAAAATGTATCGTTTAACATGAACCAATGGATGGATTTAACTCCGTCCAAACTTCAAAACATGCAATGGGCCGGTCCAACCCCTTTTGGTACGAACCAACCACATCATCCTTACGGGGTGCCTTTCTCTTTTCAACAACCTTTACAACAAAAATTATTCTCAAGGCTCTATATTTTAAAATCGGCCATTAGGACCTCAAAGTGTTTTCGTCTTTTGATATAGTGTCATTTCGCCCAATTTTTCCGCCTTTATTTATCCCATTTTTCTTGCCTTGGACGCTCCCTAGGAGCGATTTTGTGTGTTTTACCTTCCTCTAGCACTTTTCTCGCTTTTATCTTGGTTTTGTAGGTGAATCGTCAATCGGGACGGTTTGTACCTCTTCTTGTGTGACCAAGAGGATGATAAGCTACATGGAGGACCCATTACATACCCTAGACGGTCCCACACACCTTGGAGGCCCTACTTGGCGTGCCAAAGCCATCCCGAGTCAAGGCAAGCCAAATCGAGAAGAGTGAAGAAGACTCACTAGTTTCACTCTAGTGACACTTTGGTCACTAGAGGGAATTAAGTATCTCTCATTCTGCCAACGCCGTCACGGTAGTGACACCCATGTCATTCACCACTAACTAGGCTAGGAAAGAGTGTTTAGGGATATTCCTAGGATTCCAAATTAAGCGTGCCCATCTCGATAAAGGCTGTGCCCCTTTCATCCAAGAATAAGCCCCAGCAGCTGTATAAACAGCTTGAACATTTCATTGACCATCCATGTAACCATCCCTCATCCTCTATTTGGAGTTAATCTTAATTAGGTCTCTTCCTAATCGATCTTATGCATCACTTTAGCTTAGACATATTAGTTTAGTTGGCATTGTAAAATATACATTTAGTTTAGATGCATATCATTACACTTGTAATATATCATACTTTCATTTAGGGTAGTTCATATAGTTTTTACTTGCATTTCATGCATTAGCATTTAGACTAGCCCATTTGCATTACACATAATTTATCGCTTTCTTTATTCAAAAAACACAAAAACGTATTTTCTTTATTTTTAATAAACTCATTTCGTGCATTTGGGGACAGTGTACGTTCATATGTGATGGATGAGAATTTATATTCCAAAATTCATAAAAATTTGAACAATTTAAAAAATTCCAAAAATATGTCTTTCTTTTGTACATTTAAAATCATTTAAAAATAGCCAAAATTTTTTTGAAAAAGTTTGAAAATTCCTAAAAATCAGCTTTTACATAGTCTAGCTTGTATATATACATTGTTGTTTGCTTCTAATCTCCATACTTAGGTGCACTACGCATCACTAAGAGACATAGTGAAGGGAAAAAGAAGACCGCCGCGGTATGATCGTTCTTATTTCTTCTCCCTTTTTATTTCTTTACTTCTTATTCACATGAGGAGTTTGGAGAATTTACGTTGACAGTTATGATGCGAATTCTGATCTATGGATTGGCAGTTGTGTCAAACCAATGTGTTAGGAAATTGCATTAGATTATTATACTGCATATAGTTTGTTAGAGCATATGCATTAGATGTGTATGTATTTAGAATTACATCATGGCATTTAGTTGCATTTAGGTAAATAACTTTTGAATGACTAATTTGGAAACTTGAAAAGCATGGATAGGTCAATGTAGATACTCTTTTTAGTTAGCACTTTTTCTTTTAAAATAGATTTGAGACACCCTTTGTTGTGTAATTTTAGTATTATTTCGGTCCATTTCCTAGAGCATAGTCAAGGGCGTGCATTCGACCATCTTGATCACCCCCATGGCGTGATAATTTTTTGGTGACCACTTTCCTAGGTGACTCTCAAGGACATGTAACTTTTCATCATCATATGCCATCTTTACATTTCACAACAAAAAAAAAAGGAAACATGCTATCACAAATTCAAAAGTGAGTCCAAACACATTTGAGAAGAAAGCTTGAAAATTTTCCATGTATCTTGTATTGTCTTAGCTTAGGGAGTGCAAAAGAAGGCTTCTAGGTTGTTCTAGAGTAACCTCACTACATACGGGGTCACTCTCGATGTCGCTTCGGCGAGGATTTGCCTATTGTTAGTCTCCGCCGCATACCTTTTTCTGGGCTACATTGCTTTCAAAAAGCACCCAAATCAAGTAATGCTCCAAAAAGAAAACAAAAAACTCAAAAGAAAACAAAAGGAAATCTCCAAAAAAAAAAATAGAATAAGAGCTCAAAAAATTTGTTCCTTACATTTATTAATGATTACAACTTTGATGCATGGTTGAGAGGGTACAACCCTTCATTTCACTTAGGTGAGAGGCGGAATTCCGATCCTACATTGTCTTCTAACACCATTGGGATTCCACTTTCCACTCCAACCGTAGTGAATGTGAACGAACGTACTCATTTTACACAATGAGGAGGTGATTTATCTCTATAGTCCTAGACTTAGTTCTTTTTAAAACTAGTAACTACATGGGATTAGTCATGCTTAAATTGTTTCCACTTTAGATGATTCCTGGTACATGGAAGAGCCATGTGACCATTTACTTTTTGTATATACATCCTTGTTCGTTTTGCGTGCAAAATTGCCTAGGGTGCATCGGAATTTTGGCAAGACCCCACTAGCTTTACAAGAGGGCATCCAAACTTATGGATGCCTTGTTCTGAGTTAAAGGTGTAACAACCCGAAAAGTACCCTATTTTTCTAGTGAAAATACTTTACAAATACTTTTCAGCCTGTTTAAGTTTTAAAGTGGAATTTATTGTTTCCAGTTGAATTTTGAAATTCCGAGTTCGTATTTGGAATTTTTGAGAGATTCCATGAGAATCCCGTTTTTAAGTCAACTTTGACTTTCGTTGACTTTTTCCGACTCGCCTTGTAATTTTGAAGACCGAAATTTTATTTAAAAAAATAATATTTTTAATTTATTTTTATTAAGATTTATTTGGATTTATGAAAATTTAATATAATTATTTTGAATTTATTTGGAATTAAAGAATAACTTTTACGGTTTTAACCCGAACGTCATTTAACTATTCCCGAGTCATCTAAAATCCCGAAACAAACCCGAACCCCGACTTTGACATGAGTCACACGCCCATGTCACTTTTTTTTCCACTCATATTAGATCTTTTAATTAATATGATTTAACTAATAA
>JAIUZE010048284.1:0-29618 GCA_022085475.1 Heliosperma pusillum
AATCGTAATCTAATACGAATTCTAGCATATAAAACATGTAAAACACGTAAATGATATCGAGTAACCCTTCACCGTTACCTTTACGCGTCTTTAATCGATTCTCAACCTTCCTAGTCTCCACCTACATACAATTAGATAATAAAAGATGAATATCATTCACCTTGAGAAAGACGGATAATTTAAAAACGAGAAAGACGGTAATTTTATTACCAATACGGATAGAGGAAGATAAGAGGGGAAGAATAAGACGAACTTACGTGAATTTGAGCGAGTAACGAAGGAGTAGCGACGAATCTAAGACGGATCAAAAATGGAGGCAAGGTTTTGGTGGTTTGATGAGGAAGAAAGAGTAAGTGGAAAATGAAAGAAGGAGTTAGGGTTTGAGGGAGTATATGAAGGGAAAAGTCAACGAAAGTCAAAGACTGCTCAAAAGTCAAGAAAAAGTCAAAGACGACTTAAGACGGGTTTTACTTGAAAACTCGCGGAAATTCCAAATACGAACTCGGAAATTCTAAATCCGACTCGGAAAATAAAATTCTAAATTAAAACTTAATTTCGCTGAAAAGTATCCGTAAAATATTTTCACTATAAAAATAGGGTACATTTGCGGGTGTTACAGTATATAGCATATACTCTCTATGACCAAGCTATGACTCACTAAGCCTCAGATTGGCTCAAATATGTCAATAGTCAAATCATAGATTTCAAGGTTTAAAGCGTATCACAAAAAGATAAGGTGATCAAGTAAGTATTTATCGTAATACATCATCATAACCAAATGAACGAATATATATTTATAAATCATTATTCTTATTTTCTGAACCTCTATTTGATGTATTTCATATTTAATAATTATTGAACTTCAGGTTTAACTGGGGATCAATACTACTTATATGTTTTTAGCAGCTTTTCCTTATCACTCTCCCCCTAAGGTGGTAAAAAATATCCATTCAAGATAGATTTAAGGGGTAATTAAATGTTTATATCCACCTTAGAACGCATATAATATTATCTTTTATAAATAATAAGAAATAGTTCTCTTCAGGAGAACATAGTACGGGGAGTTCCATATTACACAGTTGGTTTTCTATGTGCTGAAATAATATTTTCGAAAGAGATCGCTTCATCCATTTGAAAATAAATTGTGCTTCATAATATTGCACACGTGGACTTCCAGCCACTAAAATTTATTTTTCTATGTGAACTTTTGTCCACTTCTACAGTATCAATAATAGACGACTTTATCAGTAAGATCTCTAAAAATAATATTCAATCTTATTTGCGCGTCTTGCTATTCGCTCAATTAAAAAAAATGTATTTGTTGACATAAATAAAGTAGGATTATATTTTTTTTCAAAAAAAAAAACGGGGGGGGGGGGGGGGGGGGGGGGGCGGGTTGGGGGCGGCGGAGGGGGGGGGGGGGGGGGGGGGGGGGTGTTGGGGGGGGGGGGGGGGGGGGGGGGGGGTTTAGCACTTTATTGTCTTATTTCTAAGGTAAACTTTTGGTTTATCAAAACGGGTATAATGAGAACCCGGATGGCCTCAATTGTCACATTTTTAATAATTTGACATCGACTTTCTATTTGCATATAATTCAGGGAGACATATTCATATGCATTTGGCTATGTATCGATAATTTTACTTATCACATGCTCACATTATTAGTTGAATATTCTCTTCATGTTAATCTTCTTGTTAGCTATATGTAAATAAACTTAAATGAATATATTTTCATCTGGCCAGATAAATGATGTGACGTTAGACATAAATTGATGTCTTATATATAAGCAAGACTATTCAATATTTATATTATGAGTATTCATGTTATAGTATATATATAAATGATAAGAACAAGCCGAATTGTCTCCATATATATTGTTGACTTCTAAAGTTCCTATCAAATCTTTCCAATGCACTATAAAATATCATAAATTTGTGCTAACAACTCAATTTCCTTCTCATATGCTTAGGATATATATTATTAATCATTTAGATGATCAAATAAATTTAGAAGTCAGATCTTCCCTTTAGGTGAGATGGATATTGAGCATTTTTCAAATCGGTTGCAATGTCAAACCATTGATCGACTTTTTTTACTCCATTATATACATATGTATGCATTGCTCGTATTCTCACATATTAAGAATTGTCAATACCTTTAGTTATTTACCATCCCACTTCCGGTGGGAATGAATATTCTATTTATTTATTTAAAATAAACACATCAATCTCAACAATATTCACGGCCCACGTTCTCGACCACTATTAGCGTCGTATTATATATCCTTTTTATTTTCATCATATAATGATCTATTTTCAATTCGCTTCAGGATATGATGTATAATCAATTAGACGAGATTTGTGATTTTTCTATTACCTTTTTGTGATTTTGGATGCCATTCGATATTTCACGTTCTTTCTCAAATTTTCGTTATTTCAAAATGTGTTTCCATCGGCACCAATATTTTATACCCGAGGGATAATATATGTTGAATGTGCCACTACTTCATCAACCTATTATAATATCATTCGAATAACATTTTAATAAAATACATAATTTCACAACCATGGCCCATAATAAATCACAATTTTCAGATATGTTGCAAATATATGTATTTTAATTTCTCAATGTACTATCAAAGAACATATCATAAAATTTGGCCGAAGATGCAAAATATTGGGATATTTGTCTCATATACATGTTGGTTTTAGAATCAAACATATGAGATAATCTTATAAAATCATGTACATGGAAACAAACAAATATCAAATGTACTCACACAATAATCAAATCACTAAATATATATTAGATTCATTCATTTACTTGTTGTGTGATTTCATAGAGCTATACCATAATCAACTATTGTATTTCCATTGTCAATATCCAAATTCTAATACACATAATTTGAATATGTATCTTTATACGATCTCCAATTCCACATAGTAAAATAACCACATAAATATTCTTTTAAAGCCAAACTATTATCGTCACCATCATATTCGATATTATAATTTTTAATAATTCATTCAATATAATCAAATCAATTTTCATTTTTAAGATGGTCTTTACACGTATACAACAAGTATATATTTTATCGAAATAGTAATATAACAAAATTTCACATGATGCATATAATCCAAGGCATAGATTGAATATCATCGCTAAATCATGAAAGTAAATTTCTCAAAATCATGTTATTTAACATCATCGGAAAAATTATTCCATAACTTTTAACAAAAGTTTAGTTGTTAATTTAATTCGTAGGTTTCACTTTTTTATAAAAGAAAGGTAGTAGTCTCCGTCGCTCAAATCTTTAATTCTTTATCTAAATATTCTCCAAACACATATCTAAATGCTTGTACATAACGTTTAAAAATCTTGTTTTAACATCATCATATAAGTATCACTTAAGTACTCACATGTTCATCATAAAACTTGAGTTAAAACATTTGTTATTATATACAAAGATATGAACGTACGATAATTTATTTATATATACCACTAATTGTTATAACTTCTCATAACATCATTAAATTACAGTTTCTATTTATTACTCATGTAAAATATTCGTGTCTATTAGTTTATCATAGGTACCTCAATGATGTTTTAAATACATATAAAAATTTAAAAACATTTCATAAAGACTATACGTGGAGGTAATACCTTATGAGAGATTGAAATGTTCCAAATAAATCTGTAAGGAGAATAACATGTTGTAATTGAAACTATTGTAAAATACAAACTTGAATAGTTTTTATATCACTATTATCATTATGTGTATACAAATGACTCTAATTTCTCGTAATTATAAACATTGCAGATTAACAAATGGTATCAATATTTAATTTAACTTAGGAGTATCATGTCATAGATATATGCAGCATTATACAAACAATTATCAAAGATCAAAGAATGTTAATTTAATTAGTTACATCGACGTATCAACAATTAAATGTATTGTGCGTGCACACCATGATAAATATTCATGACAACTAAATAATATCATTATCAAAATGGTTACAAAATTTGTCAAAGTTTCATGTGAATTTATGAATGTAAATATACAAAATCATGTGGCATTATTATTTACCAACACTTATTAATTAAAGTGATAATTATGATTGTCATGATGAATATGATAATATAGTGCACAAAATTACGCAAGATTTTCAACAATAATACTCTTAAAATTAACAGCTATGAAACATGTGATAACGATCATGTATTTATCAAATCATAATTAAGTGAAACTATAGTGTTAAAGTTAAATGTGAACATTATGCTATTATTGAATAAAGATGACTAAAAACCGGGAAAAACAATGCATATTAAGATAGAACATTACGCCAAGATGATAAAATTAAATAACAAAAACAGTTAGATTTACTTACGAATAAATATGGCAAATGTAATAAAATTTAGAACCGGAGAATAGAAAACCAATCATTGATCCTTTAGAAATAAATCCAACCATTGTTGCATCAATTAACCCGTGACTTCGGTTAGAGCGTCGTGCTAATAACGTGTTATAATATGTAGAGAATGTGATAGAAATGTATCCTTAAAGGTATCCTTAATACATGTGACTTATGGGCATCCACAATAAATTTTCATAACAGAAAGTAATAATTGTAGAGGAAATAATCACACTTAAAAATACACTTATATGGGTGTAGTTGTAAAGAGGAAATGTTTTTCTTTTTTAATTTATGAAAGTACAATTTGACGAAGAAGACGGGTCATTAGGGTGCCTACCACCACTTTATTAAGCGGTAACAAGTTAAAAATCCTTCAGAAACATTTCCCATCTGCATAGAACATATGTATATGTTTTTGGTAAACTCTTTAATGGAAAACGAAACCAAACCAAAACATTTATTTAATATAAATTAATGCAACAAATTTATGCATGTAATTCATAATCATCATGTTTATCTATTATAGCAAACATAGCGACTGTTTTGTTCTTTTAGTTGTAAAATGTTCCAATTGATCGATTGTCTGTTGCGATACGAAATCAATTTAAAGACCAAAGCTAAAATTTCTATTTCAAAAAACTTTCAAGTTCTGGATGTTAACGTTAATAAACTGAAAACATAACTATATTGGAGATTAATACTAACGCCGTAAACGAACAAAGTAGCGACAACGTAAGATAAAGACTGCTCAGAAAGTAATTTCTTTGATAAAAAAAAGGTGGACATAAAAATATAGCTTGACAAAACTATGTCTTGAAAGTAATGGCGGACATTTGCGAGGCAAATAGAAATAAGAAAAGATGAGACGGTATAGATTTTCTAATACTCGTGCGAAATAGGTCTAAAAAAAATCAAACAATGTGTTAAAAATAAGTTATACACCATTCCTCCGTAACGAAAAATCCTAGTAAATATATAATCTGTTTTTTAAAATGAATATCATGTATGTATGTATGTAAAAAAAACTATAAATAGTCCAAAATAGAAATAAACACATACATATTAAAAAAATATATATATATAAAAAAAACTGATAAAGCAGTTGTAAATGCATTACATTTAAACTTTTTTTTTTACACAACTTATTGTGAAACAACCGTCTTGTATGTTTCAGGAAACTTAAGAAAAAAATATGTTCATGTGACGCAACAGACTTAGCGGAAATAGTAAAAAAGTCTACAACTACTTTAATATTAGTTTTAAAGTCTTATAGCGTAGATCTGTAATCCTATTACGATTTATGAAATGGTGCACTTATATAGTTTCTTTCATGATAAAAGATCTTCTCCTCTTTGGTAAGATGTAAAAACCAGAAATCAAAAAAAAAAATCAAAACCGTTGACTGTACTTAACTAATTCACTACGAAATCTAAGGGAGGAAAAAAAAAGAGTTATTTTTGTTGTGAACACATTACTACAGGAAAATACTATTTAAAATTTATATATCTGAAACGGCCTAAGCAATTACGAATAAAAAAAATTCAGGTCTGGAAGCGGAAAAAATAAATAGTTTTTTGTCAGTAAGATCTATATGCAAATAATTCTACGACTTAGTACAATTGCTTTTTATATGGTAAACGGCAAATGATGTAATTTTTTTTTCTTCTACAGATAAACACGTGATATATGTGTCAAACCCACGAATGCTTAAAAAATAACATAAAACGTTGCAATTTTTGATTCAAAGAACCCTCCCATCTCAATTGAAAAAATAACATATCGGTGATTGGATTGAGGATAAAATAGAATCCTGGGTCGCGAGCAGTGATTCGATTGATGAAGAAGAAAGAGCATTTTTGGTTCAGTTCGAGTCGATTCCACGATTATAAGTTCATTCCTGTAAAATCATAATTTTGATCAAATCACACTTTAATTTTCGTGCTTATCCTAATTGTTGGTAGCGAAGTGAACGCACACATAAACATAAAAAGGTCATGTTCAGTTCAAATTTTCGATACCATTAATCCTGACTGTCTAACGAAAACACATAAAACATAATAATAAAAAAAAAACAGGTCGGGTTGTACAAAGCTTAAACGGACAAAAAAATGTTATCTGAAAAAGCTAAAGCCCTAATAAACGAACTAAGTTGCACCTATAATCAACTACATACTATTTTTTGCACGCGCAAAGTATTATGTGTAATTGTAAACACATGTAACAGTGGGCGAAAGATTTCATAGAAACACCATTTGTCAATCATTGTCAATTCACCATTTAATATGTTCCATTTAAATGGTAAAAACGCTTATCGATTACAGCAATTATAATATAAACTTAAAAATATGAGAAAATACGATTTCAATAACCGTTGCTTAGCTATATACTAAAGTAAGCGTAACAACAATCGTCGTACTAAATAATTGTGTATACAAACAGCTCGACAAGACCTAAGAAAATTTAGAAAATATTTTAAAAATATACATAAAAATTCGACAATATAAAAAAAAGGTGATTTACGATATAAGTGTACAACAACATGAGTGTCGAAGACATGAGGTGCTAACCTTAGCAACAACGATCAGAAAAGTCTGTAGTTAACGAACCAGAAGAAGGTTACCTTTGTTTGCCTCTTATCTAGATTATTATATGTTTGTGTGGAAATCTTGAGGAGGCGTAAGTATAAGTGAACGCAAAGGATACTATATATAGACGCAGTAAGGCATTCAAATCTGATAAGATAGTCACATATGTCACATATGTCACATATGTCACAAACAGGTAAAAGTAATCCCAAAAACACATAATATGGGTCCAACTATTAATGCTACCACACAAAACTGCTAAGGTGCATGTAAATGCATGTAAATATGAAGGAAGATCAGTAGCATTAAAGATGAAGATGCTTAAGAGTAGAACATATAGGAAAAGCATTAAACTAAAACTGGAGGTCTGTTTTTTTTTTTTTTAAAAATTAAGAACTTATCTTTAATGCGCTCATCAGAAGCATGGATTGCACGTGAAATAGAGGACTGGAGCACAATCTTATCACATGTATATACGTCATTCCGATGTAACAAAACTGTATAAAGGAAACGAATGATAAGATACACATAGACGCAAAGATGCGATATATTTCTGTCTCGATCAAACCATAAGAATTCCAATTATGCCTATCAAAATTGTATACTGCTGACACGACAGCTCAAATTGCTTTTACATATATGAAAACCTAACGCATACATACCTGTAAGACACCTGAAGATAAGCGCGGAGAAATCAAATATAGTAGCAAACCCGTAATAACGGACTTATAATTCTTACAAAGAAGTCTCTTTACTACTCTTAAATCTAACGTAATTCACAGCCGAAAAAAGTTCCGGAACACTAAAATATCAGAGAAACGCCTTATGCATCGAAGGGAAAAAAATATAAAACCTTTAGTTAACAGCTCACACAATGTGCACGAAAACTAAAATAAGAAAGTAAAAAAATTGAACACGCCAGAGTACAGCGTAAAATTGTAAAGTCGATCATTAAAACATACCAATTAAATTACAATAAAGAAATGAAGAGTAGAATAATCCACACATTTGTATGGTAAATAAAGCATTCTTCTTAGATATCCAGCAGTTCTACATTAGGTGTACTATCAAGCTATATTGGCAGCAGCACCCCAAAAAAAAATATGGTAAAGAAAAGGGACAAACGACAATTTTTTTTATCTAAGTTCAGAAATTAAGCAAGTATAACTAAATATTTTTATTTTCAGAAATTCATTAAATATAACTAAATCTCTTTTATGCGTCACAAAAGTTTTTAGTAACGTTAAGTTAAACAATAACAAGAGTCGTCGTCTAACTTTCGACCCACCAACTCAAAAAAAAATATGGACAACGGTAGGTAACACATCTTACAAAAAAAACGTCCATTACAAGTTCTTTAGATTAGTTATTAGGATTGCATATCTTAACATACATCCCACTTTGAGTGATACTAAGCATTCATAGACCACATCGTTCTAACGCTAAAATAAATAACTTATCACATCACCGCTGAAATGCGTGAGTTAGATAAAAAAACGGCTAAGGAGAAAAAACCATAAATATAGCCAAATAGACGGAAGAAATTCGGAGGAAAAAAACGTCCACAAATTTAAAGCAAATAGCAAACGAAAGCAATAGTTCAAAGAAATGTAAAACCAATATATAAAAATTAAAGATAAAAAATTAAAAAAAAAAAACTTGTTGATATCATGATCCGAGAAAAATCAGATTCATTTAGGCATTTGGTCGAGCAGTTAGCGTCCTTAATCAAAATATAAGTACACATAACCAAACACATCCCATATTCCAGTCAAATAAACTAATTTACAAAGTCGGGACGGGATGAGCAAATCATAAACTACTACGTCTGTAATCGAAAACTACATGAAACATTATCATTCACCATGTTCACCGTCATTAACAACCAGAATTAGAAAAGCTAGAGGAACTGACACTGACGACTTTTCTCGAGGTAGGAGAAGACTCACCAAAGATTCGACAATCAGTTTCTGATCGTTCTGTTTTGTTTATAAATCGAAAATAATAATACGAAGAAAAAAAGTAAATAAACAAGAGAAAATACATGGCCTGATCAACAAATGGAGATGACTTCCGTCATAGGATGGCATCAGCGCCGGCAGTAGGTTGATTACAATGGGCGGTAATGGGGCAAAAGAGGAATAGCAGGATAACATATGAGAAGAGTTAATCGGTGAATGACAAATGTTTTTCTCTAGAGAAGTAAATTAAATGGCAAGACTGTAACTAGATGATAGGTCAAAGGGCAAAACCAGTCCATGAAGTACCAACCCCCCTACTTTTCTTTTATATAAGAAAGATAAAAACAAGAGTGGAGTTTGTTGACCTGCCCAAAATTGAACAGGTTAGGAATCCGCGAAAACAGTGTTTTGTTTACTCAATGAGAACACCTGGAATTATGGAAATAATAAGGAATATTAATGTACCATTTTTCTCAAGTTGATTGTCCAAACAAAAACTCCGTAATAATAAATTCCTCAAGTTGTATCTCTGAATCTTAAATACACCACGCCATTGTATATCTGCTTTCGGCAGTCATGGTGTACTGCACAGCCACTAAGAGCATCCACAATAGAGAGGATAAAAGGATCCTCTTATTTTCTCTTTCACCCTCTCATTTTTTGACACAACACATTCTCTATGATCCACCTTCATTTCTACTATGTTCATGCTCTTCTCATATATTATTTTTGTCCACAATAGAGAGGATCCTCTTATTCATCATGTACCCATTTTTTTTGCATTTCAACTTTTTACAAAAGAAAAAAAATAAATGTCAATAATCCATATGGCGAATAAATAGTAACTAGTGGGAACAAGGGCCTATGTCTCCTTTCCTCTAAAACTAGAGGAATCGCCCATCTTCCTCTATCCAAGAGGAGGACATTCAACATAGTACCCACAACATAATATCCATTTAAAACTGAAACAATTTCTGAAATGTCCCCGATAATAATCCAAACTGGGGCGGCAAGTTCCAGCCAGCTTCTTGAACCCTCGAATGTCAAGATAATGTGCAAGTAACTGCTTCGACTTCAGAGTTCAATGATAGATGTGGATGTGAATTAATTTGTAGCGTGTGTGAAATCACTTTACGTGCCTTGACAGATCCCAGGGTAGCCAGATCGACATTCCACAATACCTGCATAATCAAACGAAGTCTAAGGGCTTGTTAGGAATTAAGATAGCAAAATAGGAGGGAAGGGGAAGGGGGAATAGAGTATGGGTATTTGAGTATTTCAATACAATTTGCCTCCAAATCTTTGTTATAGATTTTGGTTTGCCTAGGAAGAGGAAACCGATCCCTCCTACCCAACCCAGAGACGCATGATTAGGGTGTTCGAAAACAATTTCCCTCCTACCCACTGAGGCATGATTGCAATCTTGTTGAGATTATAAGATGATTGGTTCACTATAGGAATGCTCTAAGCCTAGGCAGTAACCGGCTGACCGCACATGATTAGGGATGACAATGTGTCATGGACCCAACCCAGAGACGCAAGATTTGGCCAAGGGATCCTAATGTTTCACGGATTCGGGTCCAGTGATTTGAAAACGGATCTGGATAGGATCACCTACCCTGGTCTCAACTCGAGACCCATTTTCAACAAAAAAAAACATTAAATTCGTTTCCAAAATATTAAATGTTCACGAGAAATAGCCTTGTGACTGTTCTTTAATCAATCTTTTAGTCTTTCATCGATCAGACCCCATAACTCCAACCGTATCTATAGCACCACCAAAATCCACACGCCACCGCCATTTGCCTTCGATTTTCAACCTACAACCCACCATGTGACACACCCCACCCTCGACCCACCTATCAATCAACCAACCTACAAACATGAACAAATCTTAGCAATGGTCAGATATGGGAACGGGGTGTTCTGAGGAAGGGGCGCCGAAATGGGACCAGAGTTTTGTATGAGACGTAAAGGAAGAGGGTCCAGCAAGAGGGTGAAGGGGTTGGTTTCGTGGCTAACAATGATTGGGGTCTTATTAGGTAGATATGATGGCCGAAGGCGGCCGTCACTAGGGGTGGTTGAAGACGGTGGAGCTATGTGATTTCTAATTAAGTATGTACAAGATAAGATACTGATTATAATTGATTTTTTTTTTCAAATTTGAGGGTTGGGCAGTGGACCCACGGGGTCTGGTCTAGATATGGATCTAGGCATTTTAGGCCCGTCGGTTCTGGTCCAGGCCTCAATCCAATGTGAGCTACGCGGATCCAGATCTGACACGGTCCAGCCCGTTGCCTTTCGTATACATGCAACTCTATCAGATAAGTTTGGAAAATTTATTATTTGGTCGGACGGTTGGAACACAAAAAAATGAAATTACTTTTGTAATTCCGCCTACACCCGGAGTCAGTCAAAATAAACAAATTCCTCCATTTAAAAAAAAAATCAAATTAACTCCCACCTTTTCTATACCAATTTCTCAAAACTCCTTTCTTCTCTAATTTTTTGAAATATTTGTATTTTTGTCCAAAGGTAACTTTTGATAGAAGGGAAAGAGCGTTCATGATAAATATGTAACATATGGAAAAAATGTCGTCAATTCTGGCACATATAAGCTTTTGGCAGGATTTTTGGAGGAAATCTTCAAAAAGGCGGAAATATTAGGGGGGGGGGCATTTGAACGGGTAGGAGTTTAAGTATGGGGTAAAAGGTGGGAGTTATGAATTAACTCGTATTAAAATTCTTAAGAAAACTAAATTTATGTGTTTTGTGTAAACCAAACAACCTACTCCCTCCTTCCCAATTTTATTGTCCCCTTTATAAATTGGAAAATTTAACAGGAATAATCCAAACTATAAATAGTCTTCTTATAGTAATCCAAACTTTAGAAAAACCGACAATAAACCCAACTTTACACCCCCTCATAGATGACTAAACTAGGTGGAAGGGAAACTTACTAAACCGGTTAACATTTTACTAATCCCTCATTATTACCTTCTATAATACTAATAATAATAATTATTATTATGATTACAAAACAATCATCCCCTATATTCACTCTCCAACATCTAACTCACCTATAAACAATCGACCACCTTCATCCGTAAGCACTGCTAGCGTCAATCGCCATAAATCACGGTCACTTCTTTTTCATCGTTTCCGACCATCCCACACCATTAAGTACTCCTTTTTATCATATCTATTTTACAATTAAACATAAAAATTACTGTGCTATTGTTTATTTGATTTACCCAAAACCTCACTAGCAGTGAAGCGGTCTTTTATCTCGTGTTAGTCGTACTTCCTGGCTTCTATTCCAGCGATATTTTCTGTAGTTTTGAACAAGTTAACCACAACTTGGTGCTTGTAATGGTGGTAGTGGGCGAGTTTAGTGAATTTAATTGGGCTGTGGTGGTTCTAGTGGGAAGATGGTGGTATTATAGATGAGTGGGTGAACGATGGTGGTGGTTGGTTACAGTAACAAGATGGATTTTTTTAAAGTAAAATTAGGAGGGGGTTGATGGCAACATAAATGAGTGAATAGGTTGAAGCAAGTTTTAACAATGGAGAATGAAGGATTGGAGAAGATAGGTGTTTAAATATGAAAAGTGGGGCCCAAATAGAAATTAACCGACAACAATAGGTAAAAATTTCACCTAGTTTAGTCAGATATGAGGGGGTATAAAGTTCGGTTTATTGTGGGTTTTTCTAAAGTTTGGATTAGTATAAGAAGACCGGCTATAGTTTGGATTATTCTTGTTAAATTTTCCTTATAAATTTAGTAAGAAAAATTAGTAGACTATCAAAATGATAGTGTCCCTCTTGTTCTTAATGAAGAGGGTAGTGTAGTAATTCTTCCCAAAAAGTAAAGTAGGACAATAAAAGTGGGATGGAGAGAGTACCATTTAGCCGGTCTCATGAATTGAAAGTTCTATGTTTTTTTGGGCAACCGGCCAATAAATAGATAAAGTAGATAAAAGGGAGGAATAAAAAAATAACATGACATGGTACGCCTATGGCACAAAAAATGTGCCCAACACGATACATGAGTGACATAACAATACAGTGACTTCAAGATTGTTACCGCAATCAATACCACGCTTTTGTACCATGGGTGCACCGTGGCGCAGAACAGTCTCCAACTTAATCATGCATTCAGCCACTTGTGTTAAAAAAAAGGGTAACCAGTAAATGTCTTAAGTATTGGACATGGATAAACACCAAGTAGGTAAGTAGCTACGTATGACAGAACTAAGAATCTGATATTGGTGCTTAATATGAAGGATATATGTTACTTCCTCACAGGGTTTGTTGAATGTAAAAGCGCCTAATTTTATGGTGGTAATCAATGGAGTAAGATATTAGAGATGTGAGGTGTACGGCTTGGCCATAAATCCATCATGTCAAGAAGACAGAAGCAAAATGTAATTTTAGTATAATCTATAACATTACTTGACAGATAGTTAAGTGGGTTATAGTTTCTTTGGTGTTTAGGGCTAGGGTGCAATCAATTCCTTGCATTCTACAACCAGAATAGTTTTAGGTTTTAGCCTTTTAGGTCTCAGAGTCCCATTCAGGACGAGGTTGTGGGTCTTTCATAAAACAATATTAATCTTTGTAAATAGTTTACCGGAGTCGTAATACGCTCAATACAAATTCCTAATTCAAATTCGGGATTCACTTTATTAAAGCTTATCCGATTCGTTGAACGTATTACAAATAACATAATTCACTAATATGTACTGACTCTTTATGTACTAAACAAATAAAATCCAATACTTTATGTCAGAAATCAAGATAAAATAAAGCTAAACCTACCAACTTCTTATCAAAATGAGTCTTTCTTGGACCAAAACGTCAAAAAAATAGTGTCCTTTGGTTTCAAAATAACTGTACTATCTTGCATATACTTGACTTTTTTCTTCCCATTTCATTGTTTTAGCACAGAATTTTGATTCGCTTCTTTTTAAGCTAATTCATAACTAACTGGGCCGAATCGATACGCAAACGAATCGCCAAATGATACAATCGTATCGATTTGCGATTCGTAGGGCGTTGGAGCGAATCTGGTAACCCGAGTTGTAAATACTTACCTCCTGACGAATTGAGCAACTTCTGAAGGAATTGCTACCAATAATAAGCCTTGCCGATACTCAACTGATTTGGGTGTTAACTCTCATTTTACGCGTAATGGACCTGCCCATTCGAAGTCGCCGAGTAGTTAGCGCCTCTAACAAAGATTCCAACGCATCTTCTAAAATTTCACCCTGTTTATCGAGACAATATGGACTGAATTGTGGAAGCTGTTGCAATTCAGAGAGTAGACCCGCTGCTGCTGCTGCTGTGCAAGTACGATCCCAAGACGGTTGAGGCCTGAAAATGCCAACCAAGAGCTTAAATAACTACAGGGTATATGGTAATGATAAAGAAATTAAGTAACCTATAAAAAAGAAAACGGAATACAGCAAAAAAAAAAAAAAGGAAACCTTTGAATACTTTGAGACAATCATATGTTAAAAGGGAATATTAAAAAGTAATCCGATGAAAATTATATAAGATAAATCAGGAGAATTAAACGGGTTAAGGAAAGGATCAAATTGTTTACATCCAAATGTTAACTAACCTGAGCTTATGCATTGCTGAAGCACCTGTTGCAATTGATATACAAGCAATGTCATCCTCTCCCCAAACTAGTTTTGCTCGATCCTAAATGAATACCTAGTTGTTAACCGTTACCATTATTTTATAATTATATGACTGATAAAGCAACTAGTATGTATAAGAAATTCAACATGCATTGATGATATTAGAAAGAAAAACACTCCCACTGTCCCCGCCAAAAGTATGGTCCCAACCAATAAACTGGAACATAGGGAGTATTTCAAAACAAAAACAAGTTAATTTAAGAACTAAAATGAACAATTTAAAAACACATTCATTTAACCAGACTGTGTTCAGTCGAAAAAAAGAAGAATATATACACTTGGAGGCTAACAAAACGCTACATAAGGGGAATGAAATAAGTAACCCTGGGAAAAAGAGGAAGGTGACTGGCACTTTATAAAGACCGACTTATATTTTGTTCCTTGTGAGAGTTCATTTCCCAAGGCACCCTTTACAAGGGGTTTAGATTTAAAAGGTGTGAGGAACAGCTTCTTTTTCGCAATAAAAAGCTTCTTTGGATTTTAAAGGGGGCTAGCATGTAAGGGAGCAAAAGTAAGGGATGATGTGGAGAAGAGGAGGGCAGAACAAAAGTACTAAAAGAAAAAAACGAGGAAATTGCATGGTAGTCCGTTACGCTAGATGCGTCTCATGGCTGTCATCTTCGACGCACACTTCAAGCGCTTTTGGTTAGCACCTCGCTAAACCTTGGGGTTTTGCTTTTCGAAACTAAGCATTGGGGGAGGGGTGTGTTTAAAAATCACCACCAAAACAGGTTTTACTTAGACTATAGTCAAAATGGCTATCTTTTGATTATACATAGAAAATGGTGTGGGCATTGGTATAGGCTATACCACAAGTCAAAAAATTTATATAGCTGCAAAGATGTCCACTGGTAAGTGTAACAAGTTTAAAATACATGCAGATTAAGTGGATCATACACAACAACCATCTTAGAGCCTTGACCCCGAAAATGATTTATGGTCGCGTGACATGAGTCATCCCATTAAACCGTTAGTGAGAGGTTGCATAACAAACATTAATACAGTGAGAAAATGAAGAGATGGGGAAAAGGGAAGGTGAATAGGATAAAAAAAAGTTGATCTAAACTTATAGAGTTATAGGTATATTAGTCATAAAACAAGAAAAAATCTTCTCCATTAGGGTAATTATGAAAAGTAGGTGTGTACTAGGTGTAAGATAAATAGGTGTGTGTTAGGTGTAAGATAAGTAGGCTACATAAGTGTCTTAGGTAAAGTGCCAAGTGTAACATCAAGGTATGCAAGGTGTATGATGCATACTTATCATGTAAGTAGTATAAATAGAGATGCTTGGTACCATACATGGACATGTCATCATTCCCGAAAATGATACAATTTAAGCAAAAAAACTCTCCCCCAAGCACAGCTACTCCGATGGGCAAGTTGGTTTTCTTTGAGGTCAAACACATAAAAGGAAAAGATAATTTCCTTCCAGATTTTCTATCAAGGACCCAACGTCAAATTTCATCCATCATCCCTATGATCTATATGATCAACCACGCACAGCCACACAAGGAATCAGTAAAATCTTTGGTGAGTCATATGCCTCAAGTTTTGTAAGAAGACCTCCTGAAGAAGGGAGTATTGAAACTCTTCATAGACTCCTCGTCTTGTACGTCCATAGATATGGATTAGATCAAGGCCCCCTTCTTAGTCTACCTTACCATCCGACATATCCATTCCTCACCACCATCCACCTAAATCAAAAACATTACGAAAGATTTCTAAGCCTATCTCCTACTCTGGTATCTTGCCGAACTATATACTAATATACTATAGGGGTACTCATAGAAGAAAGTCCAATGTTACCGTATTTGGCAAAGTGTCTTCTAACCAGAAGGAAGCCACAATACATACTACTGTACAAATGGTTGACACTGTTTCAAGATACCACTCAGTGGCAAGAAAATATCCGGAAAAAGGAAGGCCATGCAATATTCATCACCTTCAAGATCACTATCTTCCAAATCCGAAAAGACAATGATACGCAAGTACACCGAATATATGACACCCAAGTTCTATCAGATTATGAAGAATCGTCATCTATAGAAAGCATTTTCACAAACGAACAAGTGAACTAGCATCCCTCAATGGAGTAAAAGAATCAAGCATTAGTGAGGGATTATTTTGCTCAGGGACCATACAGACACGTATCCTCAAAACTTTGTCCGTGAAATCAGAAAAACACTACATGGCTTTCATAGCCAATACTCCAGGCCCATAAGTGATTATGATCACCCAAGATACAGAGTTGAAGGGCTCCCACGTGAAATTAAAAAGTATATTCCAAGTCTAAAGATATACGTAAATGAGTATATGTCCAGAAGTGAAGAAAGTGATTCTGATGACAGTGACAACTCAACGTGAGCACCGCCCTCTTTTGGAGATAGGGGGAATGAAGACAAAGAAATGTAACTAAATAAACAAAATTACCATTAGGGTAATTATGAAAAGTAGGTGCGTACTAGGTGTAAGATAAATAGGTGTGTGCTAGGTGTAAGATAAGTAGGCTACATAAGTGTCTTAGGCAAAGTGCTAAGTGTAACATCAAGGTATGCAAGGTGTATGATGCATACTTATCAAGTAAGTAGTATAAATAGAGATGATTGGTATCATACATGGACAAGCTAAGTGAAATAAAAATACTTCTCATATAAAATCCTTTGTAAAACTCTCTTGTCCATAATAAAAGTCTTAGTACCCTTATTGTTACGATATTGATCCTAATAAACCTCCTTTATGGTTGTACTTACTATGTGTTCGTAAACTTCGATGTAGAAACTTAGGCACAAAATATTAAATTATTTCAATAACTTCAAAAATTACAAGGTGTAAAGAAAGTCGAATCAACTCAAAAAAAAAAAAGTCATTCCAATAGAGCATGATAAAATAAAGAGAGTCAAGTAGAAATATTTCAAAAGTCTTAATGAATAAATTAAATAAAAAATAAATATAAATAACATATATAATAAAAAGCAAATATATGAATAAAAACTAGAATCAAACTTCATCGTTCACATGTATCATTTCCCTGGAGAATGGTCTCTCTATCGCCTTCTATTCTTCAATCCCAAGGAAACATTGATTTGGTGAAGAGTCTTTGCAAACTGCCCTTGAGGCAATTTGAGGATTTAGCATGGGTAGAAAGAGTCAAATTTTTTAAGTCAATACTCACAGAATGTAAGAACAATGAAGCTGTAAACATGAGAAATTGTGTACCAAAACCAACTACAAGGTAAACCTCTAGAAAGGGCGGTCCAATTGGACAACCTCAACATAGAATGTTCAAGATAATTGTCTACAAAAACATTCAAAACCAAATCTACCTGTATACGCTTGAACATTGCCCCAGAATTGCTCCACGTACCATCAATCAGTATAAAATGTAGGGTGGCATCATTGTTTGTCTGTGAAGCATCATAAAAAAAAAAAAAAAACGTGAATGGCTAGCCTGCACAAATTGCAAGACCAAAAATATAACATTCTTCAAAATATAAACCAGAACAGAATCGTAGAAGAAAGAAATAAAAAATCGACAGTTTAGCCTGAGTACAATTAAATTTCAGATGGGTCCTACTTTGAAATCTTAATAAAATCTAACAATGATGAACATATTCTCTTGTGGTCATTTTACTAATAAATATGAGTGGCCATCGAATTCTTGGCCAACTGTTTATCGAAATACTTTTATATTAACAATAAATAGGAGTCGAAACTCTACAAACCTTCTCAATGTTAACATAGTGTCAACTATCAGTCCGTGACATTTAACACTTACAGAATATGAGCAAAAGAAGCTAAGCTACTAAAAAGGGTTCAATTTACGAAGGCAATCTTTTTATAAGGTATGAGAGGCTGTCACATCGCTTCTGAATATATGGAAAGAATGCACTTTATACTGGCACTGCGGCAGGCATTTACCAACCAATATCTTCAAAAATTTCACTAATCCTATCAAAAGAGCATGTTTCATATTTCTAACACAAGATAAAAATAAAGGATGAAAATCAAGAATACTTAGGAAACAAGTGTTCTGCTATAACCAATTGATCTAGGATTGGTGAGTGTGTGGGGTTTACATGTCCTATTTAGCAATGTTCTTGGTCAAGGGGTGTGGGTGTGAGACGTTCAAGTCCATCTGCATGTGCTTGCATAAAAAATGATCAAAAATAAACTTACAAATAAAAGGCTTTATATAACTATATAAGATCATTTTTTGATTAGTTCAAAAATAAAATGTGATGCACGTGAAAGACGGGATTCAAGATATTGTTTGGTCCTCGATCTAGGTTGCTGGATTCGATCAGCCCCTGGTAAATCGGGAATCGTGAATCTGTTAGAGCAAATTCTACACAGGTATTTCAAAATTGTGTAGTGGATGTGACTATTCATATTGAATTAGGTAACCTTGTGCTTAATGGCAGCCGATGAGATATTTATTATTCAGAATTTGGAAACTTTGCATTTCATGGCCCTTTTCAATTACATAGCGGACAACTCATTATCGTTCCCAACACCCAAAAGATCCAACTGCAGATTATTCCTGGAGATAGGTCCATCAGTACAAAGAGTGAATTTAAAGGTTTTCAATGTCATATTCCTGGAGATAGGTCCATCAGTACAAAGAGTGAATTTTAGTCTTTTACCATTATTCCTATTAAAACACAATATGCTTGTCTACAATGACCCGCATACAGTCTTAGAGTAATGGTGGCCATTTCGCCATTTGGGCATCTATCCTTTTAAGTCATTTGGCTATCTTTAGCAAAGCTACCTCTACACACAAAAATATAGACCTACTTCATTAGTTAAATAATTTGAATGCTTTCTCTAATACATAGCTCTTCTCCTAAACTCCTCTATTCCATTTGTTCACAAGAATCTCAGTCATCATACCATGACAGAAACTTAAACATTATTAATACTAATTATTCTGTATATGACGAGCAACATTGATGAAATCCATTATATGACAGTGAAAGTACACACAATTCCATTCTCGATGCACAATAAGGAGCAGGTATCACACCATGCAGGCATGCAACAACAAATTCTTCGTCCCAAAATGATTTAGGTCGGCTAACATAAAACATCATTTGAAATTTTTTATTAGGTAAAAAGACGAAAAATGAAAATGAAAAAGGGAAAAAGGAAAACACAATAAACAATAAAGTACTGATAGTTAAAATAAATAAATAAAGACTGTGAGCTGAACAAACAGCGAAAATAAAGTATGATAGTCTAAATAACTATAAATAAATAAAGAAATACAGATTTTGTGAGCTGAAGAAAAGGGAAAGACAAAAAAAATAGAGAACCTTTTAAAATAGAGTTAAGACGATAAATGAGAATATAATTAGAAAGAAAAAATAAAGAAAAAGAGTAAGTTTGACAAAACATTGGGATCAGTAAGAATATACACAATACCTTTCCTGATGCACAATGTCCAGCTAGTGGAGCAACGTGTGAAAAGTAATCCTTAACCGTCTTGGGGCCTCCACTTTTACTTGGATATAGGCACCACACCTTGCTATTCCCTGGAAATGAGAGTATAAAAGCCAAGATGGAGCAATAGGATGTCTCATGCAATTTAACGAGCCACTAATTGGCGATTACAGTGCACTGCAGAAGCATTAAATGTAGTCACGAATTGAAGAGCTAAATACTCTGTATACTTTAAAGATGATGGTGCGTTCACAACTTGCTAAAGCTTTTATACAGCTTCTAGTGTTGCTCTACACACCATCATCCTATGACTCCACTATTGTTACCCTATCACTTCCAATTACTGCACCAAACAGGAATCGTGAAACCAATGAGTTCATGGTAAATGCATACACAAAGAACAATGATTTATTGATCTTTCAAATAACCATTTGAGTCGTTTAACCGACGGTAAAAATAATCATAAGCGCCACCACTATCAACACCATTTTATCCATGGATCAGGGCAAAACACATCAAAAGATAGCAGTTGTCTATGACCAGTCTTCAAAAGTGGTTCCTCGTAAAGCCATCCTAGGAGTCGGATAATAAGAGTATAAAGTCGGTTTATCAGCCAGTGATATAGTGGTTCCTCGTAAAGCCATCCTAGGAGTCGGATGATAAGAGTATAAAGTCGGTTTATCAGCCAATGATATAATGCTCTAGTGTTCTGCTATAAGCCTATAACCAATTTCAGTTGTGGCGACCAATACTTCTGCTACAACTGAAATAAGCTGATATTTCAGTTGTGGCGACCAATATTTCAACAATTGCCAATACTTCAATAATATTTTTGCGACTAAATTTGTACTGCCAATTACGTTTCAAAAAATACATTGATCAATAGACATTTGCAAATGGTGCATGTTCTTGTGAAAGAGGTCTTAAGAGAGAACATAGACTAAGAACATGAAAGTCTGCTCAAACTTCAGATGTCAACAAACACACTTTGAAATTACAGCCACATTGGTCATTCCCACTTGCATTACATTTGCGATAACCTTGACTAAGCAACTTATTACACACGCGACCAATACTTAATTTTATGACCATGCTCTAGACATATTGCACGAGAATGAGCAAGGTGTATACCACCGTCCTCCCACAACTTTAACGTGGCAGAAGAGGTATTATTAGTACCAATAGAATTGATGTGGAGATAATTACAAAACAAATCGTTGTTTTGCCTTAACTGACTAGATGCAACACGGCCTCATCAAAGTGTGTGCGTAGCCAGCGAGGCATACGGCACATAGAACATTAGCTGACAGCGATGCAATACAGAAAAAGGCACACAGAAGAGGTAAATGAACGCACCGGCCCTCTGGAATTCATTCCACATGAGGTCTTCATGTTCAACAACACCATAAAGGCACAATGTTGCAGCTTGAACCCCAAACACCTGCCACAAGAGTTTGCCAGTGTTGTTTTGCCGCAAGAAATCCTACATAAATAGTCGATAGCTACAATAAGCGATAAGAGACTTAATATAATAAAGATTACAAAAGTTAAAGCAGGGTGTATACGCAAACCTTGGGATGCATGTACAACCAAAATTTAACGCCACGCCAAAGAGGGCAAGGTTGGATTTTGGAACACATACAATCTTGATGAGGAAGCCAGCACTGAAAACCACGACATTTCATTCTTTTATATACTCCGAATTAATCAAAGGTAAGTAAATGATTGGAAGGGAGAGAGAATGAAATGAAAGGAAAGACCTTTTGACAAAGGTAACCTCTACTTCCAAGGAGACGACAAGCGATTTGTCGGGCTGAATAGAACTGAAACTTGATGTCGGAGCCGCCTAATGCCTCATAAGTAGCTCTATGTTTCTTATCCTCCTCGGCTTTAAATTCACCCTGAATAATAAAAGAGATGATAATTGAGAATATAATAGAAGAGGGAAAAGAGGGAAAATGAAAAGGGTGTAGTAGAAGAAATGATTACCACAAGTCTACCACCATTGCCACCAAAAGTGAGAAGAATATGAGTATCTGACTCAAAAGCTTTCAAATAATGAATGGCGTGAATAACCATGGCAGGAACAGGTGAAGTGGAACCCCACGCTTGCCATTCTTCTAAGCTAATATGCGCATCAATTTTTTGATTACTATTAGGAGGAGGAAGAGAGGAACACCTTGACCTTGACCTTGAAAAGCAAGTGATGCGACCATTGCAACTACTTGCGCTTCTAACCATGGTTGTTGCTGCAGAACCATCCATGTGAGTTTTAAAAGGGAAAGAAGGGTAACAAGGGTTCACAAATAGGGAGGAGCATTCCTGCTTAAACAAGGGTTTGCTGTGTGACAACATCAACGATTCTAGTTCTAACCCAATCAACCAACTACCAGATTGACACACTTGAATCTCCACTTTTTCAATACTTCATCATCTACTGCCTCTCAATTCATTTTAATCCCAACCCATTACATTTTCATGAATTCTAATTTGTAAACCCGTTTGAAGCTTAAGACGAACCCTCATCAAAATTAAATTTGTTATTTCCAAAATACTAACTTACTAAGGTGCAAAACTGCAAATTGTGAACTATTATAATACTCCTAGTTAAAAAATTATTGTTTTCTATTTTGCTTACATATTAGGGACGTGCTTTTTCACATACGAATTTTACTCTTTCACATACGACTTTTACAGTACTACTCTTGTCATTTTTTCACTCACCCCCCAAATTAATTTTTTCCTCCCTTCCCCCACCCCACAGTCGACTGACCCACCGACGGTCGACCCACTGACGGAAATTAATTACTATAGTTAATATTTTTTTAAAAATATATATATAAACAAGTATTTTAAAAAAACAAAACAAACCAATTTTTTTAAAAAATAAGTGACAGACCCCCCTCCCCCATTCGTTTTCCTAACCACCAGCCTACCACCACCAGCATCAGCTCCGGTCGACGGTCGTTCGCCCTACCCCTTCCCCTCTCCCTGCTCTGGTCGTTCCCCCTCCCCCTGCTCCGGCATTTTCTCTCTCCCCCTCCCCCTTCTCCCTCCCCCTAGTCCGGCCAAATCGCCTCTCCCTCCCCCTGCACCGGCCGGTCGACTAAGTGGTCGTCGACACCCTTACCACCACCCATAACCCTAACCACCACCCATGAACCTTAACCACCACCTATTATCCTATTGAATTGTTTAAAAAAATCTATTCATAATTGCAATAAAATAAGATTAATTCATAGAGAATTATAATCCATTTTTTATTAAATTTGATTTAAGATTAGATGTTTATAGGAGAATCAATTTGATTAAGTTTGGGAAAAAAATTGATTTGGATTAAGTTTAGAAAAAGAAAGAGAGATTGTGTTTTAGGAAAAGGGTAGCATATGGAAAGTTTATGAAAAAATGTATGTGAAAGAGTAAAATTCGTATGTGAAAAAAGTAATTCCGTATTGTGTACTATAATTAATGTTAGTGCGATGCACGAGTCATCAAATAGTGTTTTATTTTTAACCGAAGTAGTACGAGAATGTAAATTCTTAAATGTTGAAACAGTAAATTTATTATCATAACAGTAACTTATGACTTTGAAGTAAGTGCAGTGTACTTTGTGATTTAATTTCAATTAGAAATCGTTCTCTAAAACTCTCTTTCTCCTTTCTCTCTATATAAAACCCCAACAAAAACTCATGATCTTGCTCTGCTGCCTCCCCTCTCCTTCCCTTCGTCATCCTCGCCTTCATTAGGAGATGGGTTAATATTTTGGCCTATCTCCGGTGGTTTGCTTATCTCAATCCTTTTTTGTAGGATCTTCCGTATACTTGCTTATGTGCTTAAATTAATTGGATAGTCCACATTTTTCCGCAAGCCCTCACTTGCCTTGCAAGGGAACACCGACCCTCATGGTGTTTCATTGTGAGTTGAAGGGACGGAGTAGGCCGTTAATTGCCTCTCATCATATATTATTCAGTTAGCTAATTACTTGTTTAAATAAGGGTCTTAAATAATTCACTTACTTACTCGGGGCAAGTAAAGTTTAAGTGTGGGGAGATTTGATAGGGTATTATTTTGTAGTGATTCTCCCCCATTTCCCTTTGCATTTTAGACCAAAACCGTCTTTTAGGCCAATTTTCCGCCCATTTTATGTATGCCTCGATCTATCTTTGCTATTTTACATGTTTCAGGCGTTTGGACGAAAATTGGGTTTCATGTGCCCGGGAATGAGGTGAATGAGGTAAGGTTTGAAGAAATAGGGAAAAGGAGTTGGAAGGTCTACCAGCTGGTCGGCCGTCCTCCAATCCCTTCTCCATACCAGAATCACTAAAAGACCCAAGTCATGACCAGCAGTCGGTCAACTGGCTGCCGGCCGACTAGCTGCTATTGTAATACACCATATTTCTGAATACCTTGTACTCGATCGAGTAGAGGTTACTCGACCGAGTAGGCTGTGTACTCGGTCGAGTGTGGTTGGGGTGGGTGTCAGTTAGGCAACCTTCTGCCTAGTTGGCACTCGATCGAGTATTGTGTGGACTCGACCGAGTGCGGTGTACTCGAACGAGTACTTCTTGCACTCGACTGAGTGCACCAGTCTAACGGGTTTTATCAGGCGGTTTGATTAAAGGTAATTAAGAGGTATTAAAAAAATATTCCGTCAGTTTGCTTCTCATAATCAACCCTAAAGTTTTCTAAACACTCAAAAACAATCTCTTAATCATCCCTAATCACCTCAAGGCTCGGATTGGATTACATCTTGTCTCGTTTATTGATTTCATTGGTAAGTTGTAACACCCGCAAATGTACCCTATTTTAAATAGTAAAAATATTTTACGGATACTTTTCAGCGAATTTTAGTTTTAATTTGGAATTTAATTTTCCGAGTCGAATTTAGAATTTCCGAGTTCGTATTTGGATTTTACGCGAGATTTCATGAGAATCCCGTCTTAAGTCGTCTTTGACTTTTTCTTGACTTTTCCACTTACTCACCTTACATATACTCCCTCATAACCTATTTCATTCCTCACAACTCAAACACAACTCTTTTCTTCATCACTAAGAAAACCAAAACCCTTGCCTCCATTTTTTATCCAAGCTTAGATTCGTCATAACTCATTCGTTTCTTGCTCAAATTCACGTAAGTTCGTCTTATTCTTCCCCTCTTAGCTTCCTCTATCCGTATTGGTAATAAAATTACCGTCTTTCTCGCTTTTTAAATTATCCGTCTTTCTCAAGGTGAATGATATTCATCTTTTATTATCTAATTGTATGTAGGTGGAGACTAGGAAGGTTTAGAAATCGATTAAAGACTCGAAAAGGTAACGGTGAAGGGTTACTCGATATCATTTACGTGTTTTATGTGTTTTCTAGGCTAGTAATCGTATTTAGATTATGGTTAGTATGCTTAGGACTTGTGTTGTTGTTGATGGATGTTGTTAGTTGTTAATTGATATGAGAATTGATGGTTTGTGATGATAAATGAGGATTTTTGTTGTTGGTAACTTGTTGGAATTTGATCGTTCCAGAATCCCGTGTGGGACGCAGGCTGCGTCATGGGACGCTGGCTGCGTCGTAGGACGCAGGCTGCGTCGTGGTGGCGCTAGCTGCGTTACGCGCGGCCGACTACAGTTTTTCTGCACTGACCCCTTTTCGTAAAATGATCATATCTCCTTCGTTACTTGCTTGTTTTAGGCTTGTGACATCCCGTTGGAACCCTAAGAGGATAAGCTATCACCTCCATTTGAAATTTCTGCATTTGCATGTCTAGAACTCTAGTTATGACCGTTTGAAGTGGACCCTTGTTTTCGTTGGTTTCCAAACAACGTTGTTTTGGAGAGGTGATCTATGTTTTTATTCATTATGCTTCATAAACTTGTTCTAATGCTTATGTATCATGTATTGACTCATGTTTATCATATTTAAACTTATATGATTCCCTATTCTCATGTTTTGTGACGGTTTTTGGTATGTCCCACTTTGAGTCGGTTTTTACAAATGATACGGTTTGAGCACTATTTTGGTATGTGCTTTGTACTCTCATTCCCTTGGCTACCTCCACGTTCGTAAGGCTGGAATGTCGGAACGGGGAGATATCCTACTGCTTAATTGCATGTGTTAGTGGGCATACGACGACGTTGTTGGGAGGCGAACGCTATGCGTTGATCGACCCGGCCGTCAAATGTTGTGTACTTGCGAGGTGGTGTTATTTGCATGTAGCGTACCGCTTGTTATTAGGCTTGTGCTCTTTTCCGCCTCTTTCGTGAATTGATCTACCGAATTTGGGGTACTCGGCGTCTATGATTGACCGAGCTTGATGCTACGTTTATCGCATGTCGAACCGGAAAAATGTGATTTCGGGATTCTGGCCAGATTTAGACTAGACCGGGTATTTATATCGTCGTCCTACCGGGAGGAAATTAGTCTACATATACTAAATGTGATCGTGTATGCGTTCAGGGAAACGTCTTATCCCGTGGATGCCTTTTAATCATACTTGCCATGTACACGGTGCTAGTGCGTTTCATTTACCGTGAGAGAGGTCGTCATTGTATTGTTTTGTGTGGATGGGTGATTACATGATTGATTATTCATGCATACCATGACTTGACTTGGTTTGTTTGTCGAGTCTCAATCTTATCAAACTTATACCGCTAACGGTGAGATGTAAGCCCTAGTGAGCGTATTCGGTTGCCTAAGAGTGTCTTCCCCGAGTCTTTGTATCACATGATGGATTCGGATTTGTATTCCATATGCTCTTAGCATTATATATTGAATTGCCTATCTATCCTTATCGTATTTCACATGTATATCCATATATGCATGCTTCTACTTTTGTATTTCCTTTTATGTACGTTTAATGTGATATGGCTGGGAGAACCCGGAGTTACTCCCCACTGACTGTGGCGTTCATGTTTTTCATGGATGAACAGGTTGCTTGATTTGGATGGCTTTTTGCGTATGCTATTTTGGGTTCGGGTGTGAGCTAGCGGGCGTTGTCCCTGGAAGATTCACCTCTAGTCGTTAATTAGCTAGTTTGCTAATCACTTTGACTTTGTTAACCTTTTGAGAGACTACGTCTCTTATCTTATAGTATTTTGTATTCGGTTTGTAATTTGACCCTCCTCGTATACTTATCTTGCATGTATAAAGGTTTTTAAAATACCGTATTTCCGCTTATTAAATCACATGCTTGTATGTTTTATTTTCCGCATTCGCGAGGGTTGTCTCAGTTGGTATCAGAGCTTTATTGCTCCCGACGCCCACACGTGAACCCTAACTTAAACTACTTGACCTTAAAAATAATAAATGAGAGTTGGGTAGAAGTTAAGGATTTTACTTGGTAGTCTATTTGTTTATGCTAATTGATAGGAGTAACTTAATTTGTTTTTTTTTCTTATGAAGATGGTTAGACCACGTCTAGTTGAGAACGTTATGTTGGAAGCTCTCACTCAAGTGCTGAAAAATCAGCAAGATGCAGCTTTAGCTCAAGCCAACAACCAAGTTCCCCCTAGAAGGGAAGATAACCATCAAGGTGGCTACGCATGGGTAGCTGGACAAATAGCTAGAAGTAAAATTGTACATTATGGTGGAGAACCGGACCCTACAGAGCTATCTGATTGGTTCCGTGAGATGGAGAAGCAGTTCGATCTATACCAAGTCCGAGAAGAGGACAAGGTGAGGATCGCAAAGCACTTCCTGGTGAGGGAAGCTGATAATTGGTGGGCTATCACTAGTGCCACCGCTACTCTCGTAGAGGACTTCAACTGGGCTTGTTTCAAAGCTCTTGTGGAAGGTAGATTATATCCTAAAGAGCTTAAACAACAAAGGCTCAAGGAGTTCATTGACTTTAAGCAAGGCAACTTGTCAGCTCAGGACTTCACTACGGAGTTCAATAAGCTTGCTCATTTTACGCCGAGGCTTATCCGAGATGATGAGGACTGAGCGTTTTATTACCGAAACAAGTTGAGTGCCGTTCTGCAAAGTAAAGTGAGGAGGAATACTACCTCCTTTGGAGATCTTTATGATGATGCCTTGTGGGCCGAGAATTCTATGAAGGCTATTAGATATGAAGCCTTGATGAATAATCTCTCTCCTTCTTATGTTCCTAGGCCAAATGTTTATGGGAAGAGACCGTTTATTCCGTCTCCTTCTAATTCTTATGCTAACAAGAGGAGATTTAATCCTCCTTCAAATGCAAATACAAGAAATCCTGCTCCTTTTATTCCTAGAGCTACTTCAAATGTGGCTCATAAGCCTTATACTCCTCAAGCTCAAGCTCAAGGTCGCTTTTGCAGCCGTTGCAGACTTCCACACCACCCCGGTGTGTCTTGTACCAACCGACCTTATGTGTGCTTCTTTTGCCAAAAGGGTGGTCACCGCTATGATGATTGCTCCGATCGAAAGTTGCCCCCTTCTCCTGCTAAGCCTAAGGGTTCTATCTTTGTCATGAGCCGTGCCGAAGCCAATGCTCATCCCGAGATCATTACGGGGATGTTCTCAATCTTAGAGCAACCGTGTCTTATTCTATTTGATACCGGTGCTTCTATGTCTTTTGTGTCATCGACTTATGCCAATAAATTATCTATCAAGCCTACATCTAGTGAGGATACTCCCATATCCTTACCATCCGGAGATAGTATCTCTTGTTCTACCCTTTATCCAAATGTCCCAATATCTATTGCGGGTTCTATCTTTCCCGCAAATCTCCTTAAGTTCCCTCTAGGAGAGTTTGATATAATATTAGGTATTGATTGGTTAGCATTGTATCATGCTAGGTTCGAGTGTCGTGATCAAAAGATTTATTTAAAGAGTCCTTTAGGGGTTAGAATAACTTATAAGGGATCTCATCCCCGAAAAGGTGTGTCTTTAATTTCCGCTATGGAATTGGTAAGTATGGTTAGAAAAGGTCACCAAGCATACTTGTGTATCGTGACTTCTTCAACTACCTCTTTGCCAAGTATTGAAGATGTGCCTATTGTTCGAGAATTCGTTGATGTTTTTCCTGAAGATTTGCCCGGGATTCCTCCCGAGCGTGATGTTGAGTTCTCTATTGATCTTGTACCTGGTTCTGGACCCATAACCAAAGCTCCTTATCGTATGGCTCCGACTGGATTGAAAGAATTAAGGAAGCAGCTAGATGATATGATTGAGAAGGGTTTTATTCGACCAAGTGCCTCGCCTTGGGGGTGCTCCCGTTCTCTTTGTAAAGAAGAAAGATGGTTCTATGAGGCTTTGTATTGATTATCGTGAATTGAATCGGATTACAATCAAGAATAGGTATCCTTTACCAAGAATTGAGGATTTGTTTGATCAATTAAAGGGTGCTTCTACTTTTTCAAAGATTGATTTGAGATCCGGTTATCACAAAATTCCTGTTCGTGATGTTGATATTCCGAAGACTGCTTTTAGTACAAGGTATGGTCATTATGAGTTCAAGGTAATGCCATTTGGGTTGACGAATGCTCCCGCTATCTTTATGGATCAAATGAACCGCACTTTTAGTGAGTACC
>JAIUZE010048285.1:6058-45457 GCA_022085475.1 Heliosperma pusillum
ATTTTATTAAATTATCATAAATTCTAATAAATCTAAATAAAAATAAATTAAAAATATTATTTTTTTAAATAAAATTTCGGTCTTCAAATTACAAGGCGAGTCGGAAAAAGTCAACGAAAGTCAAAGTTGACTTAAAAACGGGATTCTCATGGAATCTCTCAAAAATTTCAAATACGAACTCGAAATTTCAAAATTCAACTGGAAACAATAAATTCCACTTTAAAACTTAAACAGGCTGAAAAGTATTCGTAAAATATTTTCACTAGAAAAATAGGGTACTTTTCGGTCGTGAGACTCAAGTCACGGGCGTGAAATAGTGGCTGATCTTTTACCCTTGCGTAACAGAGTGTTTCACGGGCGTGAAATACAAGTCACGGTCGTGACTTGTGCAGTTTCACTGCACTGACCCCTTTTCGTAAAATGATCATATCTCCTTCGTTACTTGCTTGTTTTGGGCTTGTGACCTATCGTTGGAACCGTAACAGGATAAGCTATCACCTCGACTTAGACTTTATGCATTTGCATATCTAGAACTCTAGTTTGAACAGTTTGAAGTGGACCCTTATTTTAGTTAGTTTCCAAACTTGTTGCTTTGGAGAGGTATCTATGTTTCTTATTTATTATGCTTCATAAACTTGTTCTAATGCTTATGTATCATGTGATGATTCATTTTGATCATAGTTAAGTTTATATAATTCCCTATTCTCATGTTTTGTGACGGTTTTTGATATGTTCTACTTTGAGTCGGTTTTTACAAATGATACGGTTTGAGCACTATTTTGTCTTGTGCTTTGTACTCTCATTCGCTTGGCTACCTCCACGTTCGTAAGGCTGGAATAATGTCGGAACGGGGAGGTATCCTACTGCTTAAATGCATGTGTTAGTGGGCATACGACGACGTTGTTGGGAGTTGAACGCATTGCGTTGATCGACCCGGCCGTCAAATGTTGTGTACTTGCGAGGTGGTGTTATTTGCATGTAGCGTACCGCTTGTTATGAGGCTTGTGCTCTTTTCCGCCTCTTTCGTGAATTGCTCTACCGAATTTGGGGTACTCGGCGTCTATGATTGACCGAGTCTTGGATGCGAAATGTTTATCGCATGTCGAATCGGAACACGTTTATTCCGAGAATCTGGCCAGGTTTAGACTAGGACCGTATTATTATCGTCGTGCTACCAGGAGGAAATTAGTATACATATACGAAATGTAGCATCGTGTATGCGTTCAGGGAAATGCTTTATCCCGTGGATGCCTTTTAATCATACTTGCCATGTACACGGTGCTAGTGCGTTTCATTTACCGTGAGAGATGTCGTCTTTGTGTCGTCGTTCTTGAATGCGTGATTTCATGACTTATATTCATGTTCATTGCATGATTGGGCATCGTCTATGTATTGGTATGTTTGAATGGATGACAATATGATGGATTTATTGTGATCATCGCATGACTTGGCATGGTTTGGTTGTCGAGTCTCAATCTTATCAAACTTATACCGCTAACGGTGAGATGCAAGCCCTAGTGAGCGTATTCGGTTGCCTACGAGTGTCTTTCCCGAGTCTTTGAATAACATGATGGTTTCGGATTTGATTTCCACATGATCGTATCTTTATATATTGGATTGCCTATCTATTCTTATCGTATCTCACATGTATATCTATATATGCATGATTTTACTTTTGTATTTCCTTATATGTACGTTTAATGTGATATGGCTGGGAGAACCCGGAGTTACTCCCCACTGATTGTGGCGTTCATGTTTTACATGAATGAACAGGTTGCGTGCATGGATGACTTTTTGCTTGGCTATTTTGGGGTTCGGGTGTGAGCTAGCGGGAGTTGTCCCTGGATGAAACACCTCTAGACGTTGTTTAGCTAGTTGCTAATTACTTTGTCTTTTGTTAACACTTTGAGAGACTACGTCTCTTGTGGTATTTTTATTTATTTTGTAATATTTTGACACTCCTCGTATTTTTCTATCTTGCATGTATAAAGGTTTTTTTAAAATACCGTATTTTCCGCTATATAATTCACATGCTTGTATGTTTTATATTTCCGCATTTGCGAGGGTTGTCACAGTTGGTATCAGAGCTTAAACGCTCCCGACGCACACACGTGAACCCTAAACTTAAACTACTTGACCTTGAAATAATCAATGAGAGAGGGGTAGAACTTAAGGACCTAAGGTGGTAGTCTGTGGTGTACTTGATGTTGTTAGGTTCTAACTTCTTTGTTTGATTGTGTTGAGTGATGTTATGTTTGTTTGTATCTACCGTCTTAAGGTGGATCAATGTGTTACCTAGAAAAGTATCATTTACCGAAGGTTGAAGATTGACAAGCCTAATTAAAGTGTATTTCTTCCTCGTCTATGAATTCTCTCGTCCTTCTTGTATTATGCTCTCTTCCTTCTATCTTGGTGCTTCTTTCTTTTCCAACTTGTTTGCCTCTTGGAAATTACTCTTGATAGTTCTTCCATCTTACCATTGGTATCCTTACCTTCCTCTTGTAACATTTTTGTGGATGTCATACCCAATTGTTGGTGGTATATTATTCTTGGTCGGAAGAACTTTGAAATTTTGTGGAATATTAGTGTTGTTAGAATGAATTTGTGATTTGAGGAAAATGGTGTAGATCTAAATTCACCCTATAATGATGATTGGATTGTGTAAACACCCTAAAAGTACCCATTTTTTTTTAGTAAAATACTCTTACGAATACTTTTCATTCAAAACTTAGTTTTTAAAATAGAATTTATTGTTACGAGTCGTATTTTTGAAATTCCGGTTCGTATTGGACTTTCTAGAGATTTTCATGAAAATCCCGTTTTTAGTCATCTTTGACTTTTCTTGACTTTTTAAAGTCGTCATTGACTTTCTTGACTTTTAAGTCGTCATAAACTTTTCTTGACTTTTAAGTCATCTTTGACTTTTCTTGACTTTTAAGTCGACTTTGACTTTCGTTGACTTTCCCGACTCGCCTTGTAATTTTGAAGACCGAAATTTTATTTAAACAAATAATATTTTTAATTTATTTTTATTTAGATTTATTAGGATTTATGATAATTTAATAAAAGTATTTGAATTTATTCGGAATTTATAATAAGGTTTTACGGTTTAAACCCGGGAATCATTTAACTATTCCCGAGTCATCGTAAATCCCGAAACAAAACCCGAAACTCGACTTTGGCATGAGTCACACGCCCATGTCATCTTTTTCCACTCACAATTAGATAATCTAATTGTTTTGATTAAACTAATAATAATATCTAGATATTTATTAACTTTATCGATCAGTTAACGAAAATTACGCAAAACGCTCGAAATCAGATCCGTTTTCTCACCATACCACACGGCTCCTTGGTCCTCTAATAGGACTAGATATTTGTCTTTCTTTTGATTATAATAACATAATATCTTGATATTTAATTTAATTAACTTAGTATCTAATTAATTATCTTATTATAATAATAAAACCCGAGTCAATTCCGTAACAACAATTTCAAAACCCGACTCCATACTCCCTCTATATTTACACGGCTCCCTCATCAACATTACTCACCCACAACTTTTCATTTTACAATCAATCAAATTAAGATCTAAATAATCGGTCTTTCATCGTTCCTTCATTCGTTTCTTCTCGTTCTTCATTTGTTCTTCGTCGTTCTTGAGCAAAATCATCATAAAACCTTCATTTCTTAATTAAATCCGTCCTAACTTATATTTCTAGAATCTCCTCTTCGCTCTCCAATCTTCAAGTAACGGTTTTATTTCCAATCCGTCTAAAAATCGTTTTCAACATTTAATTATGGAAAATCAAGTTTAAATTCTAATAATGTTTTTCTTGTCATTTCTTATAAGGGGAAGATTTTGAAGACGAGTTTGGTGACTCGTATATTTTGGGGTGAAGATTAGTAGACGGGTTTTTCTTTACTTCTTATTTTTGGTGCTACTTGATTTTGCTAGCTAAGGTAACGATTCCGAGTTACTCGACGAATTAATGTTACATAGCTTTTGTTTCTTTTGTTTTGGTTCATCTTTTGTTCTTATGTTTTTGGTTTATGTTGTTGATTTATGATTTTTAGTTAGTAACATGATAAGTAGTTATTTTTATTATGTTGTATGAATAATTAGCATGATTATTGTTTTTGACATATTTGAATGATTTAATTAAAATCATGATTTTTGCATGGATGATTGTTAAAATGGTTGTTTGTGAATTAAAAACATGTTGGAATTTTTTTGGTGTTGTTGGTGGTTGGAACCGTGGAGATAGGCTGAAAAACCAGCCCAAACCGGCCGGTTCAGGCCCGGTTCAGGCCGGTTCAGGCCGGTCCTGGTCCGGTCTGGATTGGTCCGGATTTGGTCCGTTGGTGTTGTGTCAATGTTTGATTGTTTGGTTGTTGTTTTGACGGGTTTTAAATATGTTAAGCATGCGGTAAATATTAAGAAACGGTTTTTAGTAAAGTCAATCAAAAAGCCCAAAACAGCCCAAAAACAGCCGTGGGCCCAGTCCAGGCCCATGTTAGGTCCGGCCCAAAATCAGCCCGTGGGTCCCACTTTGGACTTGTGACGGTTTTTGAGTTTAGTGTTAATTTATCGTGTTTTGTAATATTTAGCAAGGGGGAAATTTTAATAAGTAAATTATTTAATTAAAAAGTTTTCATAATATTATTATTTCTCACATGTTAGAAATTATAATACGAGATTTTAGTTTAATGTATATCGCTTTACAAGTCAAGCGGTTTTTATAAGATTTAATAAATTCACATGTTTAGAAAGTTTTAAAAATGACAGGTAATGAATTGATATTTTTAGTCTAAGTCTATGGGTACAGACTCTTTTCTAGCCGTTTGACAAAACGGGTTTTGGTCAAACTAAGATCTAGTCAGCCCCGTTTTGACTGATAACCCGTCGCGGGACTCGGGTCGGGGATTTGTCTTCAAGTAAGGTTGTATTTAATTAATGAATTAGCCTTAGTAGATATGAGGCGATATGTTATTTGAATATGAGTTATATGCAATTAGTCACATGATAGGAAGTTGTTTCCGTGACTGTTTGATTGTATGATATATGTCGTGTTGACTAAGTACCCATAGAGAATTATGAGTATATGGCGTCTTGACCCTTCTAATTCTAAATGAGTATCTTGGACCATGACATAGATAGGCCGTACTGTCTTTAACGAGTATATGTTCACCGTCGATAGCTTTTGTGTCCCGGCTTGGTGGGTTTATATCCAAGGCGGGGCATGGTTGCCTAAGAGTTCCACTTTGGGAATGGCGCCAGCTTAAGTACTAGCCATCTCTGCTTAGGGGGTCGCCTAGTAGAGTTTCTCATGTACGGTTATGTCATGGGACGGGGAATGGAATAGCTGTTGTCGCTAGGTCTGATCAGTCTAGGACTAGGATGTTTTCCTACCTTGTGTTATAGCCTCGAGTTACAGAAGTCGACTATTGACTGTGCTAAGAACTTATGCCTGTTTGTAGAAGTATTTGTCTTTCATGTTTGATGATTCTATGAGTATTAGAAGGTGAGATGCAAGCCGGCTAAGATTGATAGAGTTTGGATTACTGGTTGTTAACGATTGTTAACTGATTCACATGATTACGTGTTGATTAGGGTTTGAGTGTATCCTGGCCACGTTACAGGGTAACCTCTGAGCTAGCATACCAGCTTCCCTACCTCTTGTTATCTTTTATTATAGGTTTCACATGATAGCTTTCATATGATAGGTTATATGTTAGTTAATTGTTTCATAACATGAAAAGCATATCATATATGTTTAAGTTTTGTATTTTCCATATCCATTGCTTTTATGTTATTCATGTTTCATTAAACTCGACATTTCGTGGCTGGGAGAACTCGGAGTTACTCCCCACTGACTGTGGCTTCCGTGTTTATATTTAATGCGGTCGAACAGGTGGTGAATGCATATTTGGGGTACATTGACGAGCTAGCGAGCGAAGTATTTACCTTGGACCTATATTCGGTTCTTAGATTGTATATTATTATACACTCTTTAATTTCCGTATTTATACGGGAGATATGTCTCCCGTCTTGTATATTTCTTTTGTATAATATTATTTACGTTTTGTAATGAACCTTTTTATTTATGACACCCTTCGTTATGTATTTAAATTATTTTTTTTCTTTCCGCAAATTTGAGGGTGTCACAATTACTAAGTTAGTAATAAGAGTTACTAGAAAATATATTTTAAGGTCTTCTATTATATTACTTATAGTAATAATATAGTAGAGATTTGGGTATTGTCTTGGTGCAACAAAAGGAGAGTTCTTATACTAAGGACTTGGAATTTCATCACAAATATTTTAAGCTCAAGAACAAGATTAGGAAGGAGTCCTATTCTTGTGCCCAAAATCCTTTAAATCAATGTAAGGAAAAAGTTTCTTCTTATCTTTATTTTTAAATGTTATGCATGCATAAGATTTAATTAGTTTATGAGTAAACTAATTGTAAAATGATATTAGAAATGTCTAATATTGAGTTTAAGAAACTAACATCGATCTCACTCTGAACTCGATTGCCGGGTGTAGGGCCTTTTTCTTGGTTTTCTTCTACTTAAACGATGATCAATAAGTGGGCCTACATCCTTCATCATGCGACGAAAGAACTTAAATTGTTCCGCATCATCTTCCATCCTCCGAGCAACAGCAAACTGGTCGAGTAGGGCATTGATCGGGCGTGTCGCAAGCCCAATACAAAGATAAATTACCCAGACTAGGCTAATAACAAATTAATGTAATTAGGGAAGTAGGGGTCGATCCTCAGGGAGATGGTGTTTCCTATAGAATGTGAAGTGTCTCGCAATTGGGTCTTATCTAATGATTTTCTGGGTTTTGGAGTTTTGGGGTTTTGATATCTAAACTAATAAAAAGCATAAATAAAAGCAAAGTAAAAACAAACTAAAATGAAAACGATAAAGCAAATGATAAATTAACAATAATGAGAAGCATCTAGGGAAGTAGGTTCATACATGTAGATTGACATATTGATGAAATTGGATTTAGGATATGCAAATAATTCATTGTGAGTTCGTAAGAATGGTGTGTTCATTACAATCATAGATCAGATGGTCTAGCAGACTTTTAGGCGATTTACTAGGTCTTAATCTACCATGTCATGCTTTGTCTATTCAATTCTCGTATGTCTACCTTGGAAAAGAATTCCATACTAGTCAATGATTTTGATCAGGAATCGTCAACTATCGTTAAAGTCCAAACATGCATAGACAGAATGTTTTAGAAGCACAATTTCTTTTATCCAATTATCATCTTTTAATCAATCCAACATGGCTACCCTACACCCTAAAAAGGTGACTACGCACTCATGATAATGTTTATGTCTAAGATGATATTAACAATGAAAACTAGGATAGACATGATTAGTTGGTTTTTCACAATAATATAGACTCTTTCTAAGGCGATAATAACGACGCTAATTGACAATCTAAGAAATGAAATTACGATTATAACAACATGAAAATGAATCTAAGACAATATGTAAAGAAAATAACAATCAAATAGAAAACAGAAAAGACTTTAAACAAAGGATAGAATAGAAGTACCTAGGTGACGATCAACAACGAAAGTGATAACGATAATAGAAATCCCTTGCATAGAATAATCGTTCCTTGAATTACAACACTTGTACCCAACAAAGTAGACTACAAAGATTGAAATTCTTATTAATCTAAACTAATGTTTTGATATGAAATGGACAGAAATGAACTAAGAACTAAACACAAAAGAAGAAAATGATCTAAACTAGAAAGACTAAAAACTAAAGAGAAAATATAAGAAGAAAGGAGATGTTGTGAGTTGTGTGAGAAGTAGATGTGATAGATGATATGAGAAGAGAGGCTGGAGCATCTATTTATAGTATTAGGGTTTCGTGGAGAAGGGGTCGAACATTAAACATATAAGACAAAAATAGGAAGTTGGAGCATCTTGGCCGCAGCAGCAGACATCCCCGATCGGGTACACACTTACCCGATCGGGTAAGTGGTCATCTGGAAGTATTTGACTAACGTTTCATCTTCTTTTGCTTTGACTTGACTTCCATCATCCCCCTTGACCTCTTCAATCGGGTTTGTTGATAGGGTTTGATGTAAAGCGATGAATTCTTCCGCCTAATTGATTGATCTTCTGACAACTACGAAACTGTCTTTGCTTCTTCTCTCTTTCGAATTAGTGAACCTTCTTGAAATGCCTTTCACTTCATCAAGCTTGCTTCTTCAAATCGTCGGGTTCTAGGCAAATGCTCAGAAATATAGAAAAAGGGCGTAGAAACGTCACTCTTCCTACAAAATAGGTTAGAACACAGGAATTCGCCTAGAAGACGATATTGGCTCATAAAATGGCTTAACAAAGCACAAATGACATACAAAACCGAGCTAAATTGGGGGTTAAAATCATACAAATATTCACTTATCAAACTCCCCCAAGCTAAACCTTTTCTTGTGCTCAAGCAAACATAACAAACACTACCAGGACAAGGGTTGCAAGCATTGGCTACTACACCATCAAGAAACAAATCTCAACATAAAACTTTGAAAACATAATGAATCATAACCCAAAAGCAACGTGGGCAAGAATGATACATAAACATGGCTGAGATTTACATAACGGCGTAGCACAAAGAATTTCACTATAGAATTTTCGGCTCTTGCATGGTCTTTTGACAAATGGACTCTCACGGCACACTCGAACACTCATTGTATGTAAAAGGTGATTTCTTTATGTGTAAATAGTTTGAGACACTCACCTATCCACGACTTATGAAAATGTATCCGCAATCTAATATGGTAAACAATTCAAAACACAAGTCAAAGATCACAATGCACATAGAAAAGAAGCCGAAAAATATGAAGAAGGCTTTGGGAAATGGGTGAAAGGTGGACAAACAGTTATGGTCATGTGAAGGTTAGAATGAGCTAGCAACTGACCAATAATAAATGAATACTCAATCCAAACTTTCGATGAATTCCCGAAAGACGAATAATGAAGCCAGAAGTAACGAATTGGCTTATTACACACGAAACACAAGGGTAAACTCCTTCTATTGTTTTGACATTTTTGAGGAGATACTCAAAACTTCTTCTCTTATTTCTTTTTCTTTTCTTTTAAATTTTTTCGATTTTTTCATTTTTCTTTCTTTGTTTCTTTTCTTTTCTTTTCTTTTGAACATAACATCACTTCTTGAACAATTTTTCGTTCTCCAAATTCACTTTGACAGATAAGAACAAACCTTCTCAAAAGAGCATCCATACACCATAGTCTAGCTACTAGCTCAAAAGGTAGGTAGTTTTTATATGTAGCTATTATTTTTGTGAAGCATGTGTATGAAGGGGATAATTTTGAGGTGCAAATTAAAGTGAAAAAGGCTTCAAATCTTAGTGAATCATGAATGCAATGCTTATAGAAATGAAATGAGAACCATACTTATGCGTTTTGACATGACACACATCACAAGGAGAACTACACACACCTAAATGAGACTGGGTATAGATGTACCAGTCTAAGGAGGTTCTACCTTACAATATATGTAACTTGCCAAATGTCAAGATCAAGCGTACTCATCTATAGATTCATTCCATGCCTACTGTGTACAAGACATCCCCATGTATGCACAATTCAATGAATATTGAATCATTATCTTTTGAAAGCTCTAAGTTTGGGAAATGCAACATGATAGCATAGTAAACAAGCAAGCAAAGCATGAAAAGCATTCAATTGTGTTCAAAATTTTAAAAGTTTCTCAAAAATCTCTCTTTCTTTTATTCAAAATTTGAAAAATGATAACTAAAATGCAAAATGGGAAAATGCAATCCCTCCCCCAAGCTAAACATCACATTGTCCTCAATGTGAGCACAAACACTAAATATGCAACGAGATGCTTAATGGGAAGAAAGGAAAAATGAAAGAAGAATGAAGCTTACTAGCCAGTGCAGACTCCCCCAAGCTAGTCTTTTGGACTTGACAAGGAAGGTCTTCATAGATTCTTCAAAAACTCTTTCATCTGCAAAGAAATCTAACAAAACAACGTAAAAGGGAAAAAGCAAAAATAAAAATGCAAAAAGGGAAAACACGGGTTGCCTCCCGAGAAGCGCTTGTTTAACGTCCTGCTCGACGAATTCTTCTATGAAATCATTGGGTTGGGGATTGACGCTCCATATAGACAATATCTAAGCATCCGATGATAGAATTGCTATAGTAGAGTTTCAGTCTGTGTCCATTGACTTTGAATTTCTCACCATTGCTAGTCATTAGTTCCACATAGCCATATTTGCTCACATATGTGACAGTGAATGGTCCAGACCATCGTGATCGAAGTTTTCCCGGAAAGATTTTCAAACGGGAGTTGAAAAGAAGTACTTGGTCACCGACATTAAATTCTTTTCTAATTATCCTCTTGTCGTGCCAACGCTTCGTTTTCTCTTTGTAGATCCTAGAATTCTCATAAGCTTGCAAACGAAATTCTTCTAGCTCATTGAGTTGCAAAAGTCGTCTATCAGCGCTAAGCTTAGTGTCTAAGTTGAGTTCTTTGATAGCCCAGTAAGCTTTGTACTCTAACTCGACAGGAAGATGACAGGCCTTTCCATAAACCAACCGATAGGGAGATGTCCCAATCGGGGTTTTGAAAGCTGTGCGATAAGCCCATAAGGTGTCATTTAGCTTATTACTCCAATCAGCTCTAGATTTTGAGACTACTTTCTGAAGAATTGTTTTCAACTCTCTGTTTTGAGACTTCTACTTGACCGCTGGTCTGAGGATGATAGGCTAATCCTCGTCTGTGATACACACCATATTTGGCAAGCAGAGTATCTAACTGCTTTTCTCCAAAATGAGTTCCTCGATCACTAATCAGGGCTCTGGGTACACCAAAACGTGGAAAGATGATCTTCTTAAATAGCCGTATCACAGCTCTAGCATCATTGGTGGGAGTGGCAATTGCTTCTACCCACTTAGAAACATAGTCAACAGCGACTAGAATATAACGATTTCCGTTGGAAGGAGGGAATGGTCCTTGATAGTCAATACACCAGACATCGAATATTTCAACTTCTAATATGCGGTTTTGAGGCATTTCATGTCTCTTGGATATTTGACCCATTCGTTGACAAGCGTCACAAGGCATAACAAAGTCTTTTGAATCTTTAAACATCGTGGGCCAGACAAACCCGGATTGTAAGACTTTGGCGACAGTCTTAGATGGACCATGATGACCACCATAAGCAGTTGAGTGGCATCCTTCTAAAACTCCTTTAACTTCCCACTGGGGGATACATCGTCGATACAGACCATCTGAGCATTGCTTGAAAAGATAAGGGTCATCACAAACAAAGAATTTTCGATCATGCAAAAATTTATTTCTTTGGTTATAAGAAAGGTCAGAAGGTAGCTGGACTCTGACAAGAAAATTGGCCATATCAGCATACCAAGGAGAAGAGTCCGCAACTGCCATTAATGAATCATCAGCAAACGAATCATTAATCGGCGTTGGTAATCCTATTTTAGTTACTCTTATTCTTGAGAGATGGTCAGCGACTACATTTTCTGTTCTTTTCTTATCCCGGATCTCTAGATCAAACTCTTGAAGGAGTAAGATCCATCGGATAAGTCGAGGTTTTGCCTCTTTCTTTGAAAGCAGATATTTCAAGGCAGCATGGTCATTGAAAACAATGATTTTTGATCCTATAAGGTAAGAACGGAATTTGTCTAAGGCATAAACAATGGCAAGAAGTTCTTTTTCAGTGGTGGCATAGTTGATTTGGGCAGGATCTAAGGTTTTACTAGCATAGTAAATCGCATGAAGGAACTTTTCCTTTCTTTGCCCCAAAACAACTCCAACGGCATAATCACTCACATCGCACATGAGTTCAAATGGAAGATTCCAATCAGGTGACTGGATTATAGGTGCAGTGATTAAAGCACGTTTGATTTTGTTGAATGCCTCAAGGCATTCCTTTGTGAAATTAAAAGGGGCATCCTTGAAAAGGAACTCAGTCAGGGGCTTGACTATTTTTGAAAAATCTATTATAAACCGTCGGTAAAAACCGGCGTGGCCAAGGAAACTCCTGATTCCTTTTACATTAGTAGGTGGTGGCAGTTGTTCAATAATTTGGTTCTTAGCTCGATCCACTTCAATAACTCTCTCAGAAATGATATGTCCTAAAACTACACCTTCTGATAAGTGAATATTTGTATGGTTTTAACCCCCAATTTAGCTCGGTTTTGTATGTCATTTGTGCTTTGTTAAGCTACTTTATGAGCTAATATCGTCTTCTAGGCGAATTCCTGTGTTCTAACCTGTTTTATAGGGAAAGTGACGTTTCTACGCCCTTTTTCTATATTCCCGAGCATTTGCCTAGAACCCGACGATTTGAAGAAGCAAGCTTGACCAAGTGAAATGCATTTCAAGAAGGTTCACTAATTCGAAAGAGAGAAGAAGCAAAGACAATTTTGTAGTTGTCGGAAGATCAATCAATTAGGCGGAAGCAATCGTCGCTTTACATCAAACCCTATCAACAAACCCGACTCAAGAGGTCAAGGGGGATGTTGGAAGTCAAGTCAAAGCAAAGGAAGATGAAACATTAGTCAAGAGCTTCCAGAAGACCACATACCCGATCGGGTAAGTGTGAACCCGATCGGGTAAGTGTGCTAATCCGAGCATGACGGCTTCTTCTTCCTATTTTTGTCCTATGTGTTTAATGCCCGACCTCTTCTCTACGAAACCCTAATACTATAAATAGATGCTCTAGCCCCTCATATCATATCTGTGACAACCCTCGCGAATGCGGAAATATAAAACCAACAAGCATGTGAAATATATTGCGGAAATAGGTAGTTTTTAAAAACTTTTATACATGCAAGTTAATAAAACGAGGAGTGTCAAATATTACAAACTAAATGCGGAAATACAACAAAGAGACGAGGTCTCTTAAAATGTTAGCAAAGAACAAGTGTTTAGCAAAACTAGCTAATATCGTCTAGAGGTGAAAACTTCCAGGGACAACCCCCGCTAGCTCACACCCGAACCCCAAAACATCATATCCAAAAAGTCATCCAATGCAAGCAACCTGTTCATCCATGAAAAACATGAACGCCACAATCAGTGGGGAGTAACTCCGGGTTCTCCCAGCCATATCACATTAAACGTACATATAAAGAAATACAAAAGTAAAATCATGCATATATGATATACATGTGAGATACGATAAGAATAGATAGGCAATTCGATAAATAATGTAAGATCATGTGGAAATCAAATCCGAAACCATCATGTTATTCAAAGACTCGGGGAAGACACTCTTAGGCAACCGAATACGCTCACTAGGGCTTGCATCTCACCGTTAGCGGTATAAGTTTGATAAGATTGAGACTCGACAGACAAACCAAGTCAAGTCATGCGATGATCACAGTAAATCCAACATATTATCATCCATTCACGAACCCATACATTGACGGTGCCCAATCATGCAATGACCATGAATAATATCATGAAATCACGCATTCAAGAACGACACAAGACGACATCTCTCACACGGTAACATGAAACGCACTAGCACCGTGTACATGGCAAGTATGATTAAAAGGCATCCACGAGATAGCATTTCCCTGAACTCATACACGATTCAATTCATTTCGTATATGTAGACTAATTTCCCCTTTTCCTCCTGGTATGAGAACGACGATATAAATACCCGGTCCTAGTCTAAATCTGGCCAGAATCCCGAAATCACATTTTCCGGTTCGACATGCGATAAACGTTTCGCATCCAAGATTCGGTCTTACAAAAATAAACGCCGAGTACCCCAAATTCGGTAGATCAATTCACGAAAGAGGCGGAAAAGAGCTAAAGCCTCATAACAAGCGGTACGCTACATGCAAATAACACCACCTCGCAAGTACACAACGTTTGACGGCCGGGTCGATCAACGCAAAGCGTTCAACTCCCAACAACGTCGTCGTATGCCCACTAACACATGCATTTAAGCAGTAGGATACATCCCCGTTCCGACATTCCAGCTTTACGAACGGGAAGGTAGCCAAGGGAATCGGAGTACAAAGCACAAGACAAAATAGTGCTCAAACCGTAACATTTGTATAAACCGACTCAAAGTGGGACATAGCAAAAACCGTCACAAAACATGTGATACAAGCGAATGAAATATCATATATCCAAAACGTGAATATTAGAAGACTCTACGTAAAATTATACGATAAACGGATCATGCGAACTATTATAAATTACGAGTTTTAGAAGTCGAAAGAAAACAACACAGCCGTGTTCCAGGCCGGGCAGGTGACCGGTGGCCGGTGGGCCGGCTCAGAACACAGGGCAAAAATCAAAAATCATAGAAACAGGGGAATGTAGTCTAGGCCGGTCAGTAGACCGGCGGCCGGTGGGCCGGCACAGAACACACCACCAAAAATCCAACTTCACTTACTGATGTGTTCCAGGCCGGTGGATGGACCGATGGCCGGTGGGCCGGCCTGGAGCACCTCATCATGCAAATTCCAAGTTTCCAAAGGTGTTACTGATGTGTTCCCAGCCGGTTGGCAGACCGGCGGCCGGTCGACCGGCAGGGAGCACCAGTTCACCGTGAGCCTTGCTCACTTAACCAATTCAATCCAATTCTCAAATATACTTCTAATAATCACCAATAATCAATATGTATCATCAACATTCATCATATAACATCATTCATTAATCATAACACGGTTCCTAATCTTCCTAATCATATTCTAAAACGATTTCTAGCATATAAACATGTAAAACACGTAAATGATACCGAGTAACCCTTCACCGCTACCTTAAAGCGTCTCTACTAATCGTCAAGCTCCTCTTCAATAAGGTAATAGTCTTTGTCGGGATCTTGGAGGTCACCACCTACATAAAGATCATAAAAGATGAATGAAATTCATCTTGCGAAAGACGGGAAATTTGAAAAGCGAGAAAGACGATGATTTTAACATCAATACGGATAGAGGAAGGTACGGGGAGAAGAATGAGACGAACTTACGTGAATTCTATCAAGGAACGAAAGAGCTAGGCGAAATCTAAGATCGAAATCAAAGAGGGAAAGTTTTGAGATTTCTTAAAGAGGAAGTAATTTGGTTTGTGTGAATGAATATTAGGTTAAGGAGGGAGTATGAGCATGTATGAGTAAAAGTCAACCAAAAAGTCAAACTCGCCTTAAGACGGGATTTTCATGGAATCTCGCGGAAATTCCAAATACGAACTCGGAAATTCTAAATTCGACTCGAAACATAAAATTCTAAATTACAGCTTAAAATTGCTGAAAAGATTTCGTAAAATATTTCTACTAGAAAAATAGGGTACATTTCCGGGTGTTACAATATCATCTCATCTCACACAATCTCTTCACACAACATCTCTTCTCTTCTTTCTTTAGATTAGTTTTTCTTCTTTCTTAGTTTAGTTTAGTTTTAGTTTTCTCTAGTTTAGTTTAGTCTAGTTCTAAGCTTTCTTCAATTGTAGTTGTTCAACTTGTAATTGGAATTCTAATTTCCGGGTTTGCATTTCCTATTCAAGTTCATATTCCATTTCAATCTTTGCTCATCCTTTCCGGTAATCTTTATTCTCGTCTTTACATTATATTTTCATTTTCTTTTAGTATTTCCTTTATCACGTTTATCATTCTTAGTTTTATAATCTTAGTTTCCTTTTCATAGTTAATCATGCATAAGTAGTCACTTTTCTAGGGTGTAGGATAGCCATGTTAGATTGATTAAAAGATGATAATTGGATAAAGGAAATTGTGCCTTTAAAACGTTGTGTCTATGCATGTTTGGATTGTAACGATGGTTAACAATTTCTGGCCGGAAATAATCGACTAAAATGGAATTCTTTTCCAAGGTAGAGATACGCGAATTGAATAGATAAAGCATGACATGGTGGATTAAGACCTAGTAAATCGCCTAAAAAGCCTGCTAGACCATCTGATCTATGATTGTAATGAACACATCATTCTTACGAACTCGCAATGAATTATTTGCATATCCTAAATCCAATTTCTCCAATATGTCAATCTACATGTGTGAACCTACTTCCCTAAATTATTTTCTATATTGAGTCAGCAATTATTGTTTCAGTTTTCTAGCATTAGTAATAACCATTGTGACAATCATACAAGTTAAAATTCTAATCATATCTTTTCACAAGTATCTCCCATCTCCCCGAGATCGACCCCTTACTTCCCTAACTGCATTTATTTGTTGTTAGCCTAGTCTGGGTTAATTATCTTTGTATTGGGCTTGCGACATGTCCGATCACCTTCGTTCACCATGAAGTGACACTTTTCCCAATTAAAAACAAGATCGACTTCTACACAGCGTTTTAGTACTTTCGATAGATTTGTCAAACAATTATCGAAGGAAATGCCATAGACGCTAAAGTCGTCCATGAATACTTCCATAATAGTCTCAACAAAATCGGAAAAGATACTAGTCATGCAACGCTGGAAAGTGGCAGGTGCATTACACATGCCAAATGGCATTCGGCGATAAGCAAAAGTACCATAGGGACAGGTGAAGGTGGTTTTCTCTTGGTCCTCATGGTGGATAGAAATTTGGAAAAATCCTGAGTAACCATCTAGATAGCAGAAATATTTGTGGCAAGCTAACCTCTCTAGCATTTGATCAATGAAGGGCAGAGGACAGTGATCTTTTCTGGTTGATTGATTCAACTTCCTGTAGTCAATACACATGCGCCATCCCGTCACAATCCTTGTGGGGATGAGCTCATTCTTTTCATTCTTGACTACTGTTGTTCCTCCTTTCTTAGGAACAACTTGAACAGGGCTAACCCATTTCGAGTCAGAAATTGCATAGATTATGCCAGCATCTAGCAATTTCATAACTTCAGCTTTAACTACTTCTTGCATGTTAGGATTAAGACGGCGTTGACCTTGAACACAAGGTTTTTGACCTTCTTCTAAGTTGATTCTATGCATGCAAAAGTCGGGGCTTATGCCTGTGAGATCTTCTAGTTTATAACCTATTGCCTTCTTATGTTTTTTTAAGACAGTCAATAGTGAGTTTAACTGATTTTCATCTAGGAGAGCACTCACTATGACCGGGCAATATTCAGACTCATCTAAAAAAGCATATTTTAGATTTGAGGGAAGAGGTTTAAGGTCAGGTTTATGTACTTCTGCCTTGGCAGGAGCATCAATTAAGCTTATGAACTCCTCAACTTCTTCAGATTGTATCTCTTTACCAGTCAAGTCCCTTTCCAGCTCACTGATCTCGAAATTATCGTTCTCAGAGATATCCTCTAACAATAGAATTGCTTCTAAGGATCCTTAATTATTGACGGATACAGAGATTCATCAATGATTGAGTTGACAATGTCAAGGAAACAGCAAGGCTCCTCAAGCATAGGGCTCTTCATTGCACTGTTTAAGTTGTAGGTGACTTTATCATCACCTACTTCTAGTGTCAATCTTCTATTCTTGACATCGATTACTGCTCCCGCAGTGTGTAGAAATGGCCTTCCTAAAATGATAGGGATTTGCGAATCTTCAGCCATATCTAACACTATGAAATCGACTGGAATGAAAAACCTCCCTACTCTGACAGGCACATCTTCTAAAACTCCCATAGGTTGTTTTAGAGAACGGTCTGCCATTTGCAGAGTGATACTAGTGCATTTAAGAATTTCCATATTCAATTTTTCGCAGATGGAATAGGGCATAACTCTTACATTAGCACCTAGATCGCATAAAGCTTTATCAATAGTGTAGGTGCCTATAGTGCAAGGTATGGAGAAACTACCAGGATCCTTTAACTTAGGAGGGGACTTATTTTGCAATAACGCACTGCATTCAGCGGTGAATGCTATGATTTCAACATCATCTAAAGTCCTCTTCTTAGTTAAGATATCCTTCATAAATTTCGTATAAGAAGGGATTTGAGTGATTGATTCAGTGAAGGGAACCGTTACTTGGAAGTTTTTTACTACTTCCATGAATTTACCGAACTGGGTTTCCTTATGACTTCTCCTCAAACGTTGGGGAAATGGAACTTGGATTTTGATGGGTTCCTTTTCAGATTCGTCCTTCTTATCAGATTTGTTTTCCGCTTCCTTAGCGGTGGATGGTTGAGAATCTTTTTGACTTTCTACTTGTGTAGGCTCAACTGTTGGTTCTTTGGGTTGCTGAGGTTCCGTATAAGTGGTACCACTCCTAAGGGTGATAGCATTTGCGGTGTCCCTCGGTTGTTCACCCTGAGGTGGGAGTTGGCCTTGTTTTCTTTGTGCATTAGAGGCAGCCAACTAGTCCTTTTGAGTTTCAAGCATCTTGATGGCAGCACTTTGAGCTTGATCACTTTTTTGAAGTTGAGCAAACATTGAATCTTGTTTTTGAACAACTTGGAGAAGCATAGATTCAATTTTGCTCAAGCTTGAGTCATTAGGTTGGCTTTGAATTTGGGGTGGTTGGTGTTGAGGTTGATTTTGGTATGGTTGATTGAAGTTAGGTTGGAATGAAGGTCGCTGGTTTTGAAAACCAGGTGGATTGTAAGGCTTCTGTTGGTGTGGTATGAATGGTTGTTGAATTTGTTGGTGAGGATTTTGAATGTTAGTGCTTTTGTAGGACAAAAAAGGATGGTTTTTTGTGTTTTCATTATAAAAGTTTGAGAAAGCGTTGCCTTACCTATATCCTTGATAGGCATTGACTTGCTCTATTGAACTTTTACATTCTTGAAAACTATGCCCTCCAACCCCACATGTCTCACATACCACTACGTGGTTAGTGACGTTAACATGCTCCTTGGATTGGGAAGAGCTTCCTACTTGTTGCTGCAGAAGGGCTAATTGGGCTTCAAGGAGTGCTACTTTACTTGAGTCATCCTGCTTGGCTTTGAGTGGCATAGCACGCGAGTTGCTATACTGAGAATCGTGGATTGCCATTGACTCGATAGTCGTACTAGCTATTTCTACATCGATTTGATCGAAATGACCATTGTTAGCGGAGTCGAGGATACGACGCGATTCGCCACAACAACCGTTGTAGAAGGTGATAGCTAAAAACCATGAATCAAGGCCATGATGAGAGCATTCTCTTTGTAATTCTTTGTACCTTTCCCATGCCTCAAAAAGGCTTTCGTCGCCTCTCTGACGGAATCCAGTAATTTGACTCTGTAAGAGTGCGGTTCGTTCTGGTGGGAAATACTTTTGATAGAAAGCAAGAGCTAGACCATCCCAGTCGGCTATTCCTAAGGCAACTCGGTCAAGACTATTGATCCAGAGTTTTGCCTTTCCTCTTAAAGAGAAGGGAAAAAGCATTTCCCTAATCTGCTCTTGGGATACTCCAGTTTGTCTAATCGTGGAGCAATAGTCACAGAAGTTTTGGATATGAAGGTTGGGATCTTCTGTGGCATTGCCACCAAATTGACTTCTTTCTATTAAATTGATGAAGGCAGGTTTGATTTCGAAGTTTTGGGCTGTAATTTGAGGTGTAGCGATACCCCTTGGAAGTGTATCTGCGGTGGGTTTGGAATGGTCGGAAAGTCAAACTATTTTCTTTTGTGAAGATGAAGATGGAATGTTGGTTGAAAGTTGATTGGTTTTTGGAAATGGAGATGAGAATGGATCTTCTTCTCCTTCAAGATTAGGTAAGATATCTGAGTATTTCTCACGAATACGATCTAAACTTGAAATATCAGAAGCTTTTGAAATTTCGTTGAATAGCTTTAGTTTGACAACCCTCGCGAATGCGGAAATATAAAACAAACAAGCATGTGAATTATATAGCGGAAATAGGTAATTTTAAAAACTTTTATACATGCAAGTTAAATAAAACGAGGAGTGTCAAAATAATACAAACTAAATACGGAAATACAACAAAGAGACGGGGTCTCTTAAAATGTTAGCAAAGAACAAGTGTTTAGCAAAACTAGCTACAATCGTCTAGAGGTGAAACTTCCAGGGACAACGCCCGGTAGCTCACACCCGAACCCAAAAATATCATATCCAAAAAGTCATCCATGCACGCAACCTGTTCATTCATGAAAAACATGAACGCCACAATCAGTGGGGAGTAACTCCGGGTTCTCCCAGCCATATCACATTAAACGTACATATAAGGAAATACCAAAAGTAGAGCATGCATATATATAGATATACATATGAGATACGATAAGAATAGATAGGCAATTCTATAGATAATGATAAGAACATATGGAATACAAATCCGAATCCATCATGTTATTCAAAGACTCGGGAAAGACACTTTTAGGCAATCGAATACGCTCACTAGGGCTTGCATCTCACCGTTAGCGGTATAAGATTGATAAGATTGAGACTCGACAGACAAACCAAGTCAAGTCATGCGATGATTCCAATAAGTACAACATATTATCATCCATTCACGAACCAAGACATTGACGGTGTCCAATCATGCAATGACCATGAATAATATCATGAAATCACGCTTTCAAAGAACGACGACACAAAAACGACATCTCTCACGGTAAATGAAACGCACTAGCATCGTGTACATGGCAAGTATGATTAAAAGGCATCCACGGGATAAAGCATTTCCCTGAACGCATACACGATAAAGCATTTCGCGTATGTAGACTAATTTCCTCCTGGTAGCACGACGATATAAATACCGGTCCTAGTCTTAAATCTGGCAGACTCTCGGAATAAAGTGTTTCCGATTCGACATGCGATGACATTTCGCATCCAAGACTCGGTCTTACAAAGACGCCGAGTACCCCAAATTCGGTAGATCAATTCACGAAAGAGGCGGAAAAGAGCTCAAGCCTCGTAACAAGCGGTACGCTACATGCAAATAACACCACCTCGCAAGTAAACAACATTTGACGGCCGGGTCGATCAACGCAATGCGTTCAACTCCCAACAACGTCGTCGTATGCCCACTAACACATGCATTTAAGCAGTAGGATACCTCTCCGTTCGGACATTCCAGCCTTACGAACGGGAAGGTAGCCAAGGGAATGAGAGTACAAAGCACAAGACAAAATAGTGCTCAAACCGTATCATTTGTAAAAACCGACTCAAAGTGGGACATAGCAAAAACCGTCACAAAACATGTGATACAAGCGAATGAAATATCATATATCCAAAACATGAATATTATAAGACTCTACGTAAAGTTTTACGATAAACAAACCATGGGAACTATTTTAAATTACGAGTTTTAGAAGTTAAAGGAAAACAACATAGCCGTGTTCCAGGCCGGGCAGGGGACCGGTGGCCGGTGGGCCGGCTCAGAACACAATGCAAAAACCAAAAATCATAGAAAACAGAGAAATGTGGTCTACTAGGCCGGTCAATGGACCGGCGGGCGGTGGACCGGCACAGAACACCATACCAAAAATCCAAACTTCCTTACTGATGTGTTCCAGGCCGTTGGATGGACCGGTGGCCGGTGGGCCGGCCTTGAGCACCTCTTCATGCAAAATCCAAGTTTTCCAAAGGTGTTACTGATGTGTTCCCAGCCGGTTGGCAGACTGGCGGCCGGTCGACCGGCAGGGAACACGAGTTCACCCGTGAGCTTTGCTCACTTAACCAATTCAATCCAATTCTCATATATACCTCTAATAATTATCAACAATCAATATATATCATCAACATTCATCATATAACAACATTCATTAATCATAGCATGATTCCTAATCTTCCTAATCGTATTCTAAATACGATTTCTAGCATATAATTATGTAAAACACGTAAATGATACCGAGTAACCCTTCACCGTTACCTTTAATCGACTTCACTAATCGTCAAGCTCCTCTTCAATAAGGTAGTAGTCTTTGTCGGGATCTTGGAGGTCACCACCTACAAATAGATCGTAAAAAGATGAATAAAGTTCATCTTGAGAAAGACGGAAAGCTTGAAAAGCGAGAAAGACGATACTTTTAATATCAATACGGATAGAGGAAGGTTAGGGAAGAAGAATAAGACAAACTTACGTAAACTCTATCAAAGAACGAAGAAGCTACGCGAATTCTAAGATCGATATCAAAGAGGGAAAGTTCTTGAGATTTCTTAAGGAGGAAGATATTTGTGTTTGTGTTTGAATGAAAATTAGGTTAAGGAGTAGTGTGAGTTGTGTAGGAGAAAAGTCAACAGAAATCAAAGACGGTTCCAAAGTCAAGGAAAGTCAAACTCGACTCAAAAGTCAAGAAAAGTCAAACTCGCCTTAAGACGGGATTTTCATGGAATCTCGCAGAAATTCCAAATACGAACTCGGAAACTCTAAATTCGACTCGAAACATTATATTCTAAATTAAAACTTAAAATTACTGAAAAGATTTCGTAAAATATTTCTACTAGAAAAATAGGGTACATTTCCGGGTGTTACATTTAGTTTCCTACGCAGAGTTCTTTCTAGTTCGGGGTCTAAAGGAATAGGGGTCCCTAGCCTAGAAAATCTGGGCATAAGAAATGGAAAGCTAAGATGAAAAATCAAGAGAGGTCTAAAGGAATTTGGGTTCCTACAGACGAGATAAAACTAATTGCGATAAAAATCACAATAGAAAGGAAAACTAAACCGTGCTCCCCGGCAACGGCGCCAAAAATTGATCAGGCATGTCGCAAGCCCAATACAAAGATAAATTACCCAGACTAGGCTAATAACAAATTAATGTAATTAGGGAAGTAGGGGTCGATCCTAAGGGAGATGGTGTTTCCTATAGAATGTGAAGTGTCTCGCAATTGGGTCTTATCTAATGATTTTCTGGGTTTTGGAGTTTTGGGGTTTTGATATCTAAACTAATAAAAAGCATAAATAAAAGCAAAGTAAAAACAAACTAAAATGAAAACGATAAAGCAAATGATAAATTAACAATAATGAGAAGCATCTAGGGAAGTAGGTTCACACATGTAGATTGACATATTGATGAAATTGGATTTAGGATATGCAAATAATTCATTGCGCGTTCGTAAGAATGGTGTGTTCATTACAATCATAGATAAGATGGTCTAGCAGGCTTTTTATGCGATTTACTAGGTCTTAATCCACTATGTCATGCTTTGTCTATTCAAATCTCGTATGTCTACCTTGGAAAAGAATTCCATACTAGTCAATGATTTTGATCAGGAATCGTCAACTATCGTTAAAGTCCAAACATGCATAGACACAATGTTTTAGAAGCACAATTTCTTTTATCCAATTATCATCTTTTAATCAATCCAACATGGCTACCCTACACCCTAGAAAGGTGACTACTCACTCATGATAATGTTTATGTCTAAGATGATATTAACAATGAAAACTAGGATAGACATGATTAGTTGGTTTTTGACAATAATTTAGACTCTTTCTAAGGCGATAATAACGACGCTAATTGACAATCTAAGAAATGAAATTACGATTATAACAACATGAAAATGAGTCTAAGACAATATGTAAATAAAATAACAATCAAATAGAAAACAGAAAAGACTTTAAACAAAGGATAGAATAGAAGTACCTAGGTGACGATCACCAACGAAAGTGATAACGATAATAGAAATCCCTTGCATAGAATAATCGTTCCTTGAATTACAACACTTGTACCCAACAAAGTAGACTACAAAGATTGAAATTCTTATTAATCTAAACTAATGTTTTGATATGAAATGGACAGAAATGAACTAAGAACTAAAGACAAAAGAAGAAAATGATCTAAACTAGAAAGACTAAAAACTAAAGAGAAAATATAAGAAGAAAGGAGATGTTGTGAGTTGTGTGAGAAGTAGATGTGATGGATGATATGAGAAGAGGGGCTGAAGCATCTATTTATAGTATTAGGGTTTCGTGGAGAAGGGGTCGAACATTAAACATATAAGACAAAAATAGGAAGTTGGAGCATCTTGGCCGAAGCAGCAGACATCCCCGATCGGGTACACACTTACCCGATCGGGTACACACTTACCCGATCGGGTACACACTTACCCGATCGGGTAAGTGGTCATCTGGAAGTATTTGACTAACATTTCATCTTCCTTTGCTTTGACTTGACTTCCATCATCCCCCTTGACCTCTTCAATCGGGTTTGTTGATAGGGTTTGATGTAAAGCGATGAATTCTTCCGCCTATATGATTGATCTTCTGACAACTACGAAACTGTCTTTGCTTCTTCTCTCTTTCGAATTAGTGAACCTTCTTGAAATGCCTTTCACTTGGTCAAGCTTGCTTCTTCAAATCTTCGGGTTCTAGGAAAATGCTCGGGAATATAGAAAAAGGGCGTAGAAACGTCACTCTTCCTACAAAACAGGTTAGAACACAGGAATTCGCCTAGAAGACAATATTGACTCATAAAATGGCTTAACAAAGCACAAATGACATACAAAACCGAGCTAAATTGGGGGTTAAAATCATAGAAATATTCACTTATCAGGCATTTGCAGTCTACAATATAAAAAAAGTTAAATTAATGAAGGTAAGAGTCTACAATATAAAAAAAAAGTTAAATTAAAAAAAGTTAAAAAAAAAACACATTTACAAACTAAACACTTAAAGTTTACCTCAACGTTGACAGCGACATCGTCACGTGGTAAGGGGGCATCTAGATGATCGGGATCAATAATGAACAGGTGAGATACGTCCTGAAACCAACTCTCGTACTCTTGTTTAGTCTCCCCTGGGAAAGTAGCAGGTTCCGATCTCCCAGGAAGGTGGACTCGGTGATCCTCCCAATTATCCCATAGATGATCTGCTAACGGACCTACTTCCACGTCATACCCTAATCCCGAAGATGGACGGTGGGCTTTCACCGGAATAATGGGCGCATGAATAATCTGCTTGTACCCAAACTATCGTAAACAACGATCAGGTTGGTACGGTTCGATGATGTCCATGAACCGTACACAACCGGAGAAAAGGGTACGAGGATAGCACTCCTCCTGACGGGGACCATACGGCTCCCACATAACAGAACCAGTGATAAGACCGTCTAGAATACCCCGATACTCCAACAACTTCTTCTCAGTCTGAGGAAAAGGACCAACATGATTCCAACAGTGGGCCCTAGGCTGACTACCCTCATTAGCCGCGGGTGGTCCGGGTCAAAATATAGGAAAATACTCAAAGATCCAAGCTTGCAACAACGACAGGCAACCAGCAATAGTCCTCATATCTGAATGTGAAGACAACCCCAATTGTCGATACATATACGCCAGTGTACCGGCCCCCTAAGCGTAGGACTTTATACTACCGGTATCACTCAACAAAAGAAACAACTGTGGACGTATCATATCCCCAGATTTGTCGACAAAAAGAGTTGACGCTAACAATACAATCATAAAACCCTGCGCATGCTCATCATCAGCACCGACAATAGCCACCTTAGTAACCGCCTCCACCAAAATACCTCCACCCTTGTAAACATGGGTCTTCTTACCACTCATAGGCAACTTCAAATGCTCAGCCGATGGCCTTCCAAAGTAGCTACAAACAAAGAAAAGAGGATCAACCAAATTACCGTCACCGCTCTCCACCTATCAAGCATCACCATCCACTCGAATACGTAAGATTTGTGCAACATCGTGAAGAAGTATGGTAATCTCTCCGAATGGCATGTGAAAATTGTTGGCGTCCAGTTGCCACCTCTCAAGGAAAGAAGAAACTAGAGGCATGTTCAAGTGCTCAGCCATGCACCCACGAAGGTGCGAAAGACCAGTACTCCCGATAATCCTCATAACCCCTTTAGGTAGTTTCCATTTATTCAACACCTTCATCTTACCGAATCGGTGGTAACCCGTCAATACAGGACGTCCACCCTCTTTAAGAGTGTCCCACAATTTGTGGGCAATGTGACCTCCAAAGCTAGGAATAACATAAGATACCACTGGTCCACCAGGGACAGGATCTATAATGATCCAAGAGGTGTCCTGGCCTGACTTCTTTTTCTTTGGGGCCACTACGCTATTAGAACTATCTTCCGAACCTCGTACCCAACGACCCTTCTCCACCCGTCTTACCTTCAAGCGTGAGCCACAAGACTCATGCGAGCCATCTTGCTCCACCTCCTCCACAATTCGATCCGCCTCCGCAAAGTCATCATCGTTCCACGAATGAATACTACCCTCTCCAACAACCGGAGCTACCTCACTCACAATCAGGTTCGTCTTTCGACCACGTGCTGATGCGGTGACATCTCGGTTATCAACTCGACTAGTAAATAACCCCTTCCCTTTACCGGCCATCTGATCACAAATAAAAATTAAAATTAGGAGATTTGCATATATTAATTGATTTTAAAGATATTTAATTTCTTTTTTTAAACAATAGCGGAATGCCGGAAATTATATCTTTATTAAAAAAATACTATTAGCTTACGGAAAGATACGGAATGACAGAAATTATATCTTTTTTCAAACAATAGTGACAACATTTTTCTCCGGAAAGACGGGAATTTTTTTTTACTATAACGGTAATATGCTCGTTATTGTTAAACAAAACTTTCCGTCTATCCGGAGAAAATAATTAATATTCATAAAAGACGAAATTAGCTCACGGAATTTTGACGATTATATTTTTTAAAAACTACACCGACGAATTTAGCTTACGAAAAGACGGAGATTATATTTTTTTTAAAACAATAACGACGAATTTAACTTACGGAAAGACGGAAAAATTAAAAAAAAAAAAAAAAAAAAAAAAAAACGTGCCGGCTGAACTGGGCGTGGAACAATCACGTCCAGACCTAGGTCCAGGCGTGAAGGTTTGGACGTGATTGTTCCACACCCAGTCCAGCCGACACATTTTTTTTTCAATTTTTCCGTCATGCATTGGCTATGGTTCGGGGGATCGATCTATACCGTTCTAACAATAATTAAAATTGCGATAAATCTAAATCTCCAAACAAATTACAAAAACAAAAACTAAATTCAAGTAATCAAGAGCACTTACATTATTGTCGAGTCGACCAACTTGGTGGCGGAATTGTCGGAATTGAAGCGGTAGTGTTGGAAGTGAAACGATGATGACGGAAAAAATATATTTCAAAAACGGTTTTTAAATTTTTAATGAGCGATTTTCTGTTTTGGGAATTATATCAAAAGAGTTGGTGTTGGGAGTTATAAAGGGAAAGTTAGAAGGAGGGGCGTTTTAGGTAGTTCATTATTTTGTGTCGACGTTATTTAGTAATTTATCGACGTCGAATAGCAGGTTGGAATTATTACGGGGTAATCTATCTATCTATTTATTTATCTATCTATATTATATATTAAATCTTAAAAGCAGGGGATTTCCGTGTAATTAAATAAAGTTATACAAATTAATTGTATTATATAGTTTTGGATCAATTGTTGATAACACCCTTTAATGTTACACTTTTTAAAACTTAATACCTTATCAAAAAAATTTCAAAACTTAATACCTTTAACTAACATTTTTACATATTTTGGTACCTTAACTAAGTTTTGACCGAAAAAAATAGAAACTACCCGTTTTACCCTTGCCTTTATATACCCTCTTTCTCAACACATAGCACCCATAATTAACGTTTATTCCCTTTCAGTTAAACCAACCTAATAACATATTTTCCCAAATAAGAGAATAATAACAACTATCTTAATTGATATGTCTATCAATTTTGTTGGGTATTTCTTTGGAAGATGATTACTAACAACAACTTTATCATTTGCATTCTTAAACTTTTTCATCTCAAGCTTTCATTTTTTGCTCTCTTCTTTGAGATATTTTCCTTCAAAATGGCTTCCCATTTTCCTTCTCAAGTTTTCCTTTTACCTGTTGGAACTCAATTTGAGGTTCATCACAGAAATTAGCCTCAAATTTCATGAACCTTAATTACATATTCATAACCAATAAATATGGGTACAAAAGATATCAAAAATAGAAGAGAGAATAAAGAGTGTGAAATGTAAAAGTTAGAGATTTAGCTCAAATGAAGATGGAGTTAGAAAAATAAGATGAAATGTAAAAATTATAAGAGGGAAGTTGGTGAAAAAAATAGGGGTATAATGGGGATAAAATCAGAAATTTGGAGGAAATTTTAAAAAATTGACGGAATATTCCATTTTTTGTGGTCGGAAGTCATTTAAGATATCAAAATATGTCGTAATGCTAGTTTAAGGTATTAAGTTTTGATTTTTTTTTTTTATAAGGTATTAATTTTTAAAAAGTGTAACATTAAAGAGTGTTTTCTGAATGTTCATAGACCCTAATTAGACTCCTCTAATTAGTTACTAAATTACTTGTTAATTTAGTGTTTAATAATGATCTATGTAACATGCATGCAAATTAAAATGCATAATAAAAAGTGAGAAGAAATTTCCTTACATTGGGAAATTTCGGAAATTTCCTTACATTGGGAAATTTCGGTTATATGGGCACAACAAGAAACACCTTTCTTGTTGATCTTCTGCTAGAAAGAAAAAGATTATCCTCCTTGTAATCTTCAAATTAGAAGACCTCCTTTGAGATGCACCCAAGAGAGAACCCAAACTAATCACTTAGTTTTTGACTAGAAAACACAAGTGAAAAGATGAACTAATATTAGATTTTATTACTACTCTAGTAATAGGAAATATTAGTGTTTGAGAGGTTTTAGAGAGAGGAGAATTTTTAGTGAGATAAGTATGAAAAACAAGAATGAACAAGCAAGCAAAATGAACAACAAAATTGTCCATTTAAGGACACTATGGTCCGGCCAAGCAAGCCTATGTGGCCTTTCATTTTGCATAAAATAATCCCATGCAAATTGGTTGAGTGTAGATGTGAATTAGAACATGATCATGTGTCATAAACATGACATGATCACATGATGTAGTGTAATACAAGAAACAACAATCATCATGTTATACACTACCAAAATTTCGGCACTCACTAGTGTCATGTGGTCCATTTTGATTTTTGATATTTGTCCCACAAATACTTATAATCATATGTTTAATTATCTTGTATAATTAAGGATTAATTTGATCATATAACAATTATATGACTCAAATTAATAAATAATATACACTTAACTTTTAAGTGATATTTTATCATTATATCAATATATAATGGGTCCCACAATGCCTAGTTAGATTATTTTACAACTCCTTGTAAATATAATTAACTAATCACCTCTACCTCAAAGTATATGCATAACCTCAACTAATTTAATGAATTAACTATTAATCATTAAATTAAATCTTATTCAATCATATTAAAATAAGACGAAAAATTTATTCAGTCAATTATCGTATAATTGACTAATAAACTTATCCGGAATGAGTTTGTAACTCAATTTCCAATAAATAACTCTCGTAACTAAACATATATCAAATATATATGTAAAGTACTAATTAATATGTATCGTATACAAATAATTAGATTTTTGTTTGGGTCTCATCCTATAGGTGTGACCGAAAGGGGTCAGTTGATTACCGCCGTCATACGACAATAACGTCTAACTCTAGTCAGCTGACCGTTATCGATTTACGTTAATCAACTGACGTGGAGTATCAAAATACTAGTCATCCCACTAATATTCCAAAATGAGATTTATAATATAAATGCACTATTGTGGAGGACACTTGCTCCAACAATCTCCCACTTGTCCGATACAAGTTGTGCATATAGCCACACTATTGCGGAGGACTCCTACTCCCACAATATCTCCCACTTGTCTCGACAAGTTGTGTGCTACCAATTCTCTTGTCACTTTTGCGTCACATCCTCCCACTCATCGCAAGGTGTCTTTCAGGTCGCACTTGCGATTGGAAAAATAAATTGAGTGGTTTTCTCGATCTGGAGAGTAACTGTCTGACCGGAAAATCTACCATAGATCTCTTCCGAGCGTGGCCACGCATTTCCAGTCACTACTCCTCGAGTGGCCCGAAGATGTTAATACCCAACGTGGGTGGACAATTCCTGTTGACCCAACTTACACTGTATAATGCAAATCACCATGACCCAGTAGATGCCCATCGGCCTCCTTTCACGGCACGACCTAGGACAAAAACCAAAGTCAATCGGAAAATACACCGACTCAGGTAAATGGTCGCCAGTCTAAAGAATCGACTCATAGGAATATAATAGAAATCCCCGCCACGACCAGGCTTCAACAATTTTGATAAGGGACTCTATCATGGTCACTGTCCGACAGAGTGTCTCTACAGTCTGTCTATGTAAACGATCAGTCATCCCCATGACCCCATGGTGCTGAACCAACCATCGATCGACTTACAATCTAGTCATTTCGAGACGTCACCTTATGCAAATGACTAGGGACAATTACTAAGTTCATCATGTTCACTTGAATTGAGTTCAACCTTTCTTATAACCAATTCGGATAAAACAAAGTAATAAAATTTAGTCAATACTAAATAAAAGAGCTCATATAAAGCTCGAACAATGAATGCAATTATCATATATGTAAACATTGATACAACATTCAATTATTACATATCACATAATCTAGAGGAATTCAGGAACTCGTCTTAATCCCATCGAGACGACATGACTGTCATGTTTAGCCTTTGTAAGAGGCTTGGTTAGAGGATCAGCGATGTTATCGTCTGTCCCAACCTTACATACATCTATTTCCTTCCTCTCCACGTAATCTCTAATTACATGGTATTTCCTAAGTACATGTCTAGACTTGTTACTAGACTTGGGCTCCTTTGCTTGAAAGATAGCCCCACTGTTATCACAATACAACGTGATGGGATCTGTGGCAGTAGGGACTACACTTAGCCCTTCCAAGAACTGCCGAATCCACACAGCTTCCTTTGCAGCCTCTGATGCCGCGAGGTACTCAGCTTCTGTTGTAGAATCCGCAGTCACGCTTTGCTTGAAGCTCTTCCAGCAAACTGCTCCTCCATTCAACATAAAGACATAGCCGGATTGGGATTTTAAATCATCCCTATCAGTTTGGAAACTAGCGTCCGTGTAACCCTTTACACGTAACTCAGTCTCTCCTCCAAACACCAAGAACGAATCTTTAGTCCTTCGTAAGTACTTAAGGATGTTCTTTACGGCTATCTAGTGACTCTCACCTGGATTGGCTTGATAACGACTCGTCATGCTCAAAGCATAGGCGACGTCGGGGCGAGTGCACATCATAGCATACATGATTGACCCAACTGCTGAAGCATAAGGGATCAACTTCATGCGTTCAATCTCCTCGGTGACGGTAGGACTCTGGGATTTACTCAGAGTGATACCATGACCTATTGGAAGAAAGCCTCTCTTAGAGTCTTTCATTTTGAACCGATCAAGAATCTTATCTATATAAGCTTCTTGACTTAATGCTAGTATCCTCTTGGATCTATCTCTATAGATCCGGATACCCAAAATGCGTTGTGCCTCTCCCAAATCCTTCATCTGGAAATGTTTCCCAAGCCACTCCTTGGTAGAAGTAAGCATTGGTATATCATTCCCAATGAGAAGTATGTCATCCACATACAAGATAAGGAAAGTAACTTTGCTCCCACTAAACTTCATGTATAAACATGGTTCCTCGACACTTCGAGTGAATCCATTTTGTTTAATTACATGATCGAAGCGATGATTCCAACTCCTTGATGCTTGCTTAAGACCATAAATGGATCTCTTAAGTTTGCATACCTTCTTAGGGTTGGATTTATCCTCAAAACCTTCAGGTTGTGTCATGTACACTTCCTCTTCTAGAATCCCATTCAAGAAGGCGGTTTTGACATCCATTTGCCAAATTTCATAGTTATAAAATGCGGCAACCGCTAAGAGAATCCTAATGGATCGAAGCATAGCGACTGGGGCAAAAGTTTCGTCATAGTGTAAACCATGAACTTGAGTGAAGCCTTTTGCCACCAATCTAGCTTTGTAGATATCAATATGTCCATCTATGCCATTCTTGATCTTGTAGATCCACTTGCACTGAAGAGGTCGCACCTTCTCAGGTAAGTCTACCAAGTCCCATACTTGATTTTCGTACATAGAATCCATTTCGGATTGCATGGCCTCAAGCCAATGCGTGGAGTTGGGACTAGAAACGGCCGACTTATAGGTTGTGGGTTCATTACTTTCAAAAAGTAATAAATCACCATCTCCCTCGATACATCCGAGGTAACGATCAGGTTGAAAACTAATTCTACCTGACCTTCTAGGGACAATAACCGTTTCAGACGAGGAGGGAACGTTTTCCTCCACTTCATTTTCGGTTTGTGGCTCTCGAACTTCGTCAAGTTCGAATTTTCTCCCACTCTGCCTTTTAGAAACGAAATCGCTTTCTAGAAAGACAGCATCACGAGACACAAACACTTTGTCCTCATGACGGTTGTAGAAGTAATATCCACGAGTCTCCTTAGGATATCCTACAAAATAACATTTGTCGGATCTGGGTGCGAGCTTGTCATTAGACTTCTCATGAACAAACGCCTCGCAACCCCAAATTTTCATAAACGACAAATAAGGAACCTTTCCTTTCCATATCTCATATGGAGTTTTATTGGCTGCTTTAGTCGGGCTACGATTTAGTGAAAATATTGCGGTTAAGATGGCAAATCCCCAAAACGAGTCAGGAAGCTCTGTAAGACTCATCATCGACCGAACCATATCTAATAAAGTTCGGTTTCTCCTTTCAGACACACCATTTAATTGAGGTGTTCCAGGAGGAGTCCATTGTGATACTATACCGCAATCTTTTAGGTGTGAATCAAATTCATAATTTAGATATTCACCACCACGATCGGATCGTAGGGTTTTTATCTTCTTATTCAATTGGTTTTCCACTTCATGTTGAAATTCTTTGAACTTTTCAAAAGCTTCACTTCTTATGCCTCATTAAGTAGACGTATCCATATCTACTTAAATCGTCGGTAAAAGTAATGAAGTACTTGTAACCACCTCTGGCTTGGAGAGTCATTGGGCCACATACATCGGTATGTACAAGGCCTAATACTTCACTTGCTCGTGTCCCTTTTCCTGTAAAAGGAGCACGAGTCATCTTGCCCAAAAGACAAGATTCGCATTCACCATAAGATTCGTAATCAAATGGTTTGAGAAGTTTCGTTGAAACGAGTCTCTTTATGCGTCGTTCGTTTATATGACCTAAACGACAATGCCAAAGGTATGATTGATTAGGTTCACCTAATTTGAGCTTCTTGCTTTCTACATGATATATTTCATTAACATTGTCAAGAACATAAATGCCTCCAACAGAGATGGCTTTACCATAAAACACATCATTAAAAGAAAACGAACAACTATTGTTCTTGATTACAAAAGAGAAACCCTCCGCATCAAGTACGGAAATGGAGATAATGTTCTTAGTCAAGGAGGGTACAAAATAACAATTATTTAAATACAACTCAAGACCACTAGCTAAGGTTAATACATAAGTTCCTACGGAGACGGCGGCAACTCTTGCTCCATTCCCCATTCGTAGGTCCACATCACCCTTGGCTAGTGCTCGCACGTCCTTCAGCCCCTGCAAGTGATTACAAATGTGAGAACCACATCCAGTATCAAATACCCAAGTGGAAGTGCAAGCATAGTTAATATCTATCATATAGAGAGAAGAGAGGATTATACCTGACGGTGTCACACATCCGTCCTTCTTATCCTTCAAATACTTGGGACAATTGCGTTTCCAATGTCCCTTGCCTTTACAATAAAAGCATTCGGCTTCGGCATGCTTCTTACCCTTAGCCTTGGCATTACTATACATAATAGCTTTGCCCTTTCCCTTTCCTTGCTTCTTAAATTGGGCCTTGGCTTTTCCCTTCCCCTTTTGAACCCCTAGCTTTAAGTTCTTCAATCTCATTGTAAGAACATCCTTTTGCTCACTCCCACTTGCTTCCACATCCCTTTCGACTTGGGTAAGGAGAGCATGAAGCTCGTGAAAGCTCTTATCCATGCCATGCATGTTATAGTTTGCCCTAGCTTGGGCAAACTTGTGAGGAAGTGAGTAAAGGATGCGGCCAACCGCTAGCTTCTTAGGAATTTAGACCCCTAGACGATCTAGAGTGTCAACATGTTCCACCATCTTAAGCACATGTGGACCAACCTTTTGGCCTTTCTCTAGCTTGGCTTCAAAAAGCCGAGTCATAGCATTGTATTGGCGAATCTCCGGTGATTGAGAAAAAGTCAACGTCACCCTAGAGAATATCTCATATGCTCCAAGGGTGATGTATTGTTGCTTAAGGGTTGAGGACATCGACCAAATCAAGACCATCTTGACGTCTGTTGGACCAATTTTATAGTTTTGATAATGACATATGTTTACGTGATAATATGTTTTACTCGATATATCATATGCGTGTAATTGTGTGCTTTAGTCTTATTATAGCTAGCAACAATTATGAGAAGAAAGATCAAAGTTAGGCATAACTTTGATAAAGTTTGTGAGACAAAGTTATAACAACTTCAGGAATAACTTTGGAAGTGAACATGGAAGTTATAGCTAACCAGGCATAACTTTAATGAAAATCGCTTCAAACAAGATCTACATAAAACTACACAAGACTCGAGATGGAGGGTCTTTGTGATCAAGATGAAGAGATGATCCGTATACTGAAGATCTTTGTGAAGATTAGATAGTATAGGTCGTCATTCGGTAACTATTCCATTCGAGAGATTTTATGTTCAAAAGTTATAGCTTTAGTCTATGATTTTGAATGATAAAATATTGATGCATGATTTTGGAAATAAAATGTTTTGAAATGTTTTCAAAAGCGAAAGAGTATTTTTATATTTATCAATTATTTTAATAGAGATTCTATTTATGAGATTCTATTGGTTAGTAATACAACTTATGGGTTGTCATGCTACCTAAGGTTTCTAATATATTCTATCTCAATTTGTTGTTAACCTAATTAGCCCACATAGTGGTTGAGCCATCTAGGGTTTCGTGAGCTAGGTGAATCCGGCCTCCATAGGTTGGTTTCCTTAGTTTACCTAATCTAGGATTCTACTATATCTTTACAACAATATTTTGAGATATCAAGATAAATATATTTCTATAAGATAAACCAAATAATATTTTGAGATAAAGATATTTCTAAAAGATAAGCAAATATTATTTTATGGTATTAAAGATAAATATCTTAAATATTATACTAGGGTTTTAGATCTACTATGATTTTACTACTATAAATACTCATTCACATACTACTCTTTATTTTACACGAAATACACAACGATTCACACGGCTACATATTTTATTTGTGTTGATTTTCAAAATCGTTTTAAAGCAAACCCTTTGAGCAAATATTTATTATTTTTAGAGTTTGTTTTTAAAAGAGTTGTGCATCAATTATTATCAATCGCTTGAGTGAAATACGTTATTGGATAATAGTACATCATTATAAGCTTACAATTCTTTAACGGGAATTTGTGTGAGTTATATTGTACTTTCTTATTAGCGTAAGATAGTATAGAGTATTTAGCGATACTCACCTTGAGTTATAATCATAGTGTTGATTATACGAGTGGGTTGATAATTTTTGTAATCCGTCGAAAGGTACTAAAAACTATTAATCGAGAATAGTGGACGTAGGTTTCAACGTGTGAAACTGAACCACTTCAAAAATCGTGTGCCTCTCTCTTATCTCTTTACTTTTCGTTATTTCGTTATTCGCTCTTACTTTGATTAATTAATTAGTTGATTTTAATTCATAAGATCAAATAATTAATTACATATCATATAAATCGAAAAAGTGGGGCTAGTTTTTTAATACTCAATTCACCCCCCCCCCCCCCCCCCCCCCCTCTTTCGTATTCGATCAATAGACTATACAGAGTCTGTAAGGGGTGAGGTGTTTATACCTTATGGGGAATCAGTTTCTTGTAATAAGTTATTTAAGGGTGTGTTTATGATTGTGGGGGAGGTGGACTTCCCTGTTGACCTGTTTGAATTTCCTTTAGAAGGGTTTGAGATAAATGTCGAGATGGATTGGTTGGGTAGGTATAAGGCAAATATAGATTGTCATCAAAAGAAGGTGTCTTTAAGGGGCTCGAAAAGGGTTAGAGTGTTGTACCGAGTGTTCGTTGTAAAGCCTAAGGTGAAGTTGATTGCGGATATTACTTTGAAGACCTACCTGAGGAAAGGCTACCCAATGATCTTATGTCATGTGAGAGATACCAGAGTAGAGGAGCCGGCGGCAGACCTGATTGAAGTGGTGAGTGAGTTTGAAGATGACTTTCCAGATGAGATACCGGGATTACCGCCGATGAGAGATATTGTTTTCAGCTTAGAGTTGAAGCCATGTATGGGACAAAATTCTAAGGCCTCGTATCGCATGGGGCCGAAGAAGCTTGAAGAATTAAAGAAGCAATTGAATGAGCTATTGGACAAGGGATACATTAGACCTAGTGTATCGCCTTGGGGTGCGCCAGTGTTGTTTGTGAAGAAGAAGGATGGTAGTTTACGGTTGTGCATTGATTATCGTGAGGTGAACCATGTGGCGGTGAAGAATAAGTATCCATTACCTAGGATTGATGACTTGTTTGATCAACTGAGTGGAGTTGGGGTATTTTCGAAGATAGATTTGAGGTCGGGATATCATCAGCTAAGGATAAAAGAAAGTGACATTCTCAAGATGGCGTTTCGTTCGAGATGGGCATTATGAGTATGTAGTGAGGCCGTTTGGGTTGAGTAATGCACCAGCGGTATTCATGAACCTTATAAACCGGATCTTCAGTCCATATTTGGACATGTTCGTGGTGGTGTTTATCGACGACATCTTGGTCTATCCTAAGACTAAGGAGGAGCATGCGGAGCATTTGAGGATAGTGTTGCAGACCTTGAAAGACAACCAGATGTTTGCCAAGTTGTCTAAGTGTGAATTCTGGATAGAGAAGGTGGCACTCTTAGGTCATGTATTTCAAAGGAAGGACTGATGGTAGATCCAAGCAAGATTGAGGCGGTGTCGAACTGGGAGGTACCAAATAATGTGGCAGAGGTGAGAAGTTTCTTAGGTTTGGCTGGGTACTACAAGAGGTTCGTGAATGACTTTTTGAGGATAGCTAGATCTATGAAGGCTTTGATGAGGAAAGAGAACAAGTTTTGCTGGGATGAGCACTGTGAGATGGCGTTGTAAACCTTAAAGGAGGGGTTGACCACAGCTCCTGTTATGACATTACCTGATGGGAGTGAGAAATTTGAGGTGTATAATGATGCATCGAGGTGGATAAAAATTTGAGGGCCGATGACATGTGCCGAATAAGCCGGAGTTGAAGAAGATAATTTTGACTGAGGCTGACTGTACTCCTTATTCGGTTCATCCGGGTGGGGATAAGTGATACAAAGATTTAAAGAAGACTTTCTGGTGGCCGGGGATGAAGAAGGACTTTAATGGACTTTAAACCCATCCTTATAATCGATTATTCCTTTTAGGATCGGATAGTCTTACAACGGCCCGACATCCCCAAACTCTAAGATTACTTAGAATCGACTTCTCTTTCTACCAAAGTTCATATGGAGTTACTTCATTCCGCTTTTTAGGTACTCTATTTAATAGATACATGCGGTTAACATTTCTTCACCCCAAAACCCTTCACTCAAACCCGAGTATGAAAGCATGTAATTCATCATCTACTTTAGAGATCTATTTTTCCTTTCTGCTACGCCATTCAATTGTGGTGTGTAGGGAGGAGTAATCTCATGTATAATTCCACAATTCGCAAAGTACTTAGGATCAAAGTACTCACCACCGCGATCGGTTCGAAATCTTTTAATTTTACAAGATTGTTGTAAGTCAACCTCATTTTTATACGTAGCAAATTTATCAAGTGCCTCATCTTTAGTATGCAAAAAATAAATATAACAGATACGAGAATAATCATCAATAAAAGTTCCCATATATTTCTTATTTCCCAAAGATGGAGTAGAATGTAAATCACATAAAACACTATGTATTAAATCCAACATTTCTGATGTGCTCACATGTATCACATTTACGAGTTTGTAAATCAAAAGACGGAATTAAATCATGTTTAGACATTTGAAGTAGTTTGTTATAGTGAACATGGCCAAGTCTAGCATGTCATATAGAAGATGGAGAAGAAGAAGTAGAAATCATATAAACACAATCATCTATCTTATTAATATTTAACATGAAAATGCCATTACAATAGTATCCGAAACCTGTAAATATTCCTTACTCTAATCATACATACTTGTGCGACTCTATAACTTGCTTATAGCCGGACTTATTTAATAATCCTCTCGATACTAAGTTTTTCCGTATATCGGGTACATATATATAATACATCATATAATACTATGGACTTTCCGGAACTAAATATTAAAGTAATATTTCAACGGCCTTGTATTTTCGCGGTTGATTCGTCGCCCTTGTGAAGAATGGAACCGTCTTTTACTGGTACAAAGTCTTTGAACCAAGAACGATTTTTGCAAACTGTAGATACCTAAGTTCTACACCTTCCGCCAACACTACAAGATAAAGGTCAATTCGCGACGGAAACTTTGCGACGTACTCGTAAACCGTAGCAAATGAGCTCTTGCGACGGATCCTACGACGGACATTTCACTTTGCGAAAGGCTTGCGACGGAAATTCCGTAGCAGCTCTTTTTCCCATGGCGTGTCTATGTTTTCATATGGCGGAAAACTCTGCGACGTCGCTACTTGGCAACTTGCGACGGACTGTGCGAAGGAAAATCCGTCGCAGTTTAAAAATATTGACTTGTGGCTTGACTTTGAAAGAGGACATGTGGCAATGTCTCTGCGACAGAATTTGCGACGGATTTTCCGTCGCAGGATTTATTAATATGTAAACAGCCACACTCTCTCTCTCCCCGTGTTTCGTTTATTTACTTTACTCAAATCGATTTCTTTGACATTCCCTATACGACTGCCTTCACCAAATCACACCTTCACCGGATCTCTATGAACATCTGAGTTCATTGGCATCCACGAGAGTCATTCTAGACATAGAATTCTAAGGGTAACGAGTTCTTAGTGTTCATGTCATTACTTTGTGTCTTGACATGGCATAGAGTATTCGAACGGTTCCAATTTCCCATTAAATTTGGTGGCGACTCCACAAATGCGTATTCTTACGCTTGTCCTCCCAAGCGCGCCCCTTCCGTTGTCCTCCCAAGCGCGCCCCTTCCGTTGTCCCCCCGTGTACCACACAAACATGTCATGTTGAACCTGAATCAATCGACCAAATATTTTAATCATCATGTACATAGTTTGCTTCATCAAAATATGTAACATATTTCTTATTAAATTTATTTTTAACACAAGTTAGTATATTACCTTGACTAGAAAAAGCACCATGGTCTTTAGACCCTTGTGCAGTACTTGTGACACCCTCAAATTTGCGGAAAGAAAAAAATAATTTAAATACATAATGAAGGTGTCTGAAATAAAAAGGTTCATAACAAAAGAAGAATAATATTATACATAAGAATTATACAAGACGGGAGACCTATCTCCCGTA
>JAIUZE010048287.1:0-42015 GCA_022085475.1 Heliosperma pusillum
CGTGGGCCCAGTCCAGGCCCATGTGGGGTCCGGCCCAACTCAGCCCGTGGGTCCCACTTTGGGATTTGTGACGGTTTTTGAGTTATCGTCATTTTATCGCGTTTTGTAATAATTAGCAAGCGAGAAATATTAATAAGTAAAATATTTAATAAAAAGGTTTTTCATAAAATTATTATTTCTCACATGTTAGAAATTATAATACGAGATCGTAGTTTAATTTGATATCCTTTAAGTCAAGCGGGGGGTTACGTAAGATTTAATAATTCACATGTTAGCAGTTTTAATAAAATAACATGTAATGAATATGTGTTTTATGTCTAAGTCTAATGTGATAAAGACTCTGTTTCTAGCCGGTTTGACCAAACGGGTTGGTCAAACTAAGATCTAGTCAGCCCCGTTTTGACTGATGACCCGTCGCGGGACTCGGGTCGGGGATTTGTCTTCAGGTAAGGTTTTATTTAATGAATGAATGAATGAGCCTTAGTAGATATGAGGCGATACGATATTTGAATATGATTTATATGCAATTAGTCACATGATAGGAAGTTTTTCCCGTGACTGTTTGATTATATGTTGGTGTCGTGTTGACTAAGTACCCATAGAGAATTATGAGTATATGGCGTCTTGACCATTCTAATTCTAAATGAGTATCTTGGACCATGACATCGATAGGCCTTACCAACTTTAACGAGTATATGTTAACTGCTTGATAGCTTTTGTGTCACTGGTTTTGGGCCTTTTGATACCAAGCCGGGGCATGGCATCCTAAGAGTTCCGCTTTTGGAAGGGAGCCAGCTTAAGTACTAGCCATCTCTGCTTAGGGGGTCGCCTAGTAGAGTTTCTCATGTACGGTTATGTCATGGGACGGGGAATGGAATAGCTGTTGTCGCTAGGTCTGATCAGTCTAGGACTAGGATGTTTTCCTACCTTGTGGTATAGCCTCGAGTTACAGAAGTCGACTAATGACTGTCCTAAGAACTTATGCCTGTTTCTAGAGAAGATTGGTCTTTCATGTTTGTATGATTCTATGAGTTTAGAAGGTGAGATGCAAGCCGGCTAAGATTGATAGAGTTTGGATTCCCGATTGTTAACTGATTCACATGATTACGTGTTGATTAGGGTTTGAGTGTATCAGGCCATGTTACAGGGTAACCTCTGAGCTAGCATACCAGCTTCCCTACCTCGAGTTATATTTATTATCGGTTTCACATGATAGCTTTCATATGATAGGTTATTTGTTAGTTATCTGTTTCATAACATGAAAAGCATATCATATATGTTTAAGGTTTTGTATTTCCCATATACATTGCTTTTATGTTATTCATGTTTAATTAAACTCGACATTTCGTGGCTGGGAGAACTCGGAGTTACTCCCCACTGACTGTGGCTTCCGTGTTTATATTTAATGCGGTCGAACAGGTGGTGATGCATACTTTGGGTACATTGACGAGCTAGCGAGCGAAGTATTTACCTTGGACCTATATTCGGTTCTTAGATTGTATATTATTATACACTCTTGTATTTCCGTATTTATACGGGAGATATGTCTCCCGTCTTGTATAATTCTTATGTATAATATTAATTTTCTTTTGTAATGAACCTTTTTATTTATGACACCCTTCGTTATGTATTTAAATTATTTTTTTTCTTTCCGCAAATTCGAGGGTGTCACAACCTGCCTCATTCCAACTCAATTATTCCCAATGCAAATCATTTCACGACTCATACATATCTTTTTATTTACATCTATCTATAGCCTCTACTAATCTTTGCTTTACCAAGTCGCTATTTATACTTCTACCAATTCACACCAACTACAATTACTCATTATTCTAAAGATTCAATCTCACTACCCAGTCCCAATAACGCAACTACCTTCTTATTATTTCAAGATCCCAAACTCAACAACACGTCGCCACAATCTTCTAATCATACGCAATAATAATTTCTCTTATCACACTATTTTTCTTCATTTGCTACTAATACGCCCAAACAAACAACGAAACTCATCATATATTATTATTATCTATCCTTAGCATACCTCTCAACGATGCTTACCTTATATCATGATTTCCATAATATTTCATCTCCACAATTGTCTCTTAGTTATCCGAATTTTCATCAAAACCATAACATCCAAGTCCTATTTACACATCAAGCAGACTAAGCTCTCTAGGTACCATCATCATTACATTCCCTATCGATTCTCATTGCATATATCCCTAATCATGTCAAACATTCTCATTTACCTCTATATTTTACTCATATTCCCATTTGTAACCATTGATGCCTTTCTTCTCAATCCTCACTTCATACATTACCATTCATACATTATTATTTGACCATATACACACACGCCTCTATATAATCCTCAACTCACAACATCATTACACATCCCATATCACAAAACTATTTTTTTTTCTCTCTCTCACAAGGCTCATTAATCTATTTGTTCCAACCATATATAACCACACGCATTTCTCACAAAATAATACATCATGGGGAATAATATTCACTTATAGAATCCGCCAAACTCACTCCCCAAGACGACACTTCCTTACATACGAGACAGAGAATTACATTATAAAACACAACAATACATTGACAAAACGAATACACAACTCACCCGTTGTGGTGAAGCCACACGGTCGAGTGCAACACACTCGGTCGAATACAACACACTCGGTCAAGTATCACATTACACTTGATCGAGTCACAAAACACAGTACTCCACTATTTTATCAGATCCTGACACTCGGTCGAGTGCCAAGGATACTCGGTTGAGTAACCTCTACTCGATCGAGTCCCTCACCCCACTCGGTCGAGTCACAAAAATATATTTCTCCTGAACAACATCAGTGGCCCACACTCGGTCGAGTGACAGGGGTACTCGGTCGATTACCGTCTACTCGGTTGAGTCCCCTGCCACACTCGGTCGAGAAACACAATGATCCGGCGCCCAATTCAAATTTTATGGTATCTTACCACATATAAACACAAAGAACTTAACACGCGGCAATTTTATCATACATATAAACATATCTCTTTCGTCTCAACATTTATCATTTCATCTTTACTCCACATAAGTTTCACATGCATCATATGGCCCTCATAGAGCAAAAATCATCTTCATATGCAGATATCATATTTTGTAATCATAAATACATACTTTTCATGCTTAACACCAAATCATTTCATATATACAACATGTCATACATATTTTCGCGTTCATCATTCAATTATTTCATACATCTATACCACATGTCATACTCATATTTTGTGACCACTTCATATCAATTTCACCAATCCACATAGTTATCACATCATACAAACATATAATACCTTTATAATACACATCCTATGATTATATCACATTCATTCAATTTATATGCATCTTATACATGCTTCACACAACCATACTCAACTCATATATATCATGCTTGCCAATAGTAAACACATTATTAAGCCATAATCACCACCATTCACACATATCTCGTTCCCTACATGCTTTACATAACACCATCATATCCATGCTCCTATCCACCTCCACTTCACAACATTCTCGACAATCAACATAGGGATTCACATCACGCGCATATTCTCCCCGACACTTCCCCGTTGTTACCGACGATGAGCTATAGGGGCAAAGTTGTGATTTTAGGACGTCTCCCAAATCTTTGCAGTAGCTCCCTACGACTTGTAACAACCCGGATTTTTAAAACAAAAGAAATACCTTAATAATAAAAAATCCATCAGAGTACAAAGATGAATAGGGTTAAGGTGGCGGAAACACCTGACCAATCCGGATCGATACTCAAATTCAAAACTTAAACTAATACGTTATTAATAATCCTTAACTTCAATAAATTCCTAAATAAATTATTTTTCTTGCCATAAGTCTCTCCAGCACAACATCCAGACAAGCAGCAACCAATTCAACCTGAGAATGGGGGTCGACAATCAGTCGGGAGTAACTAGGTGTTCTCCCAGTCATGTTTACAACATGCTAAGCATGACAACAATCCATAATAGAAATAAGTAGATCAATTGTAACATGAGAAATACCACAAGCAATCAATTGTCGTAACCAAGACAAACGTCGAACTCTGGCACAACTGACATGACGACTCAACTCTAGATGAGCACAACATATCAAACAGGTGTAATACGACCCACACACAAACCGAAGGCACAAAGCTAGCAATAAGCATAGCGAATAGAGCGAACAGTCGTTAGAGCGTATAATGCACTGCCTCTAGCTGATGGAGCGTATAACGCACTGCCTCCATCGGGTGTGGAGCGTATAACGCACTGCCTCCGCGGTACTATGTATGGCGTATAACCAGTGCCGATATGTCTAAGACCTGGCCAGACCCTCGATGCATTAACTGTACATCTAACGACACTCGGGGACCAGAGCGTATAACGAACTGCCTCTGATACCCCCCCGAACATAGACCATAAAACCCAATCCCCGAAGGGTAGCGTTAGTTCATTCCGATAGTATATAACTGATACTATCGTCATCTATTCAACCAGCAACAAACAAATGCACAGTATAACTGACTGCACAAACCAATGTGTGAACAACGTCACGACTCAACTCATGAACAATACTACTGACTGCCCAACAACGCGTGAAGAACGTCACGACTCAGCCAAAGAACGTGACAACCGACTGTCCAACAATATAGGAATAAGAATAACCAATACGATAAGCACACATAGTGTTATAGTCCAACTAACCATAACACCACAAATAAACAAGCACAGATGACTAAGGTTATAGTATCTTGACCTATCACATTACACCTCAAGGGTCATGTTATAGTTCGAGTTACCATAACACCAAACACAAAAGCATATAACAACCAATGTTATAATACCACCAACTATAATCTTCACTTAACCTTAGTGAAGTTATAGTAGCTTCAGATATAACCTTCACTCAACTTTAGTGAAGTTATAGTAACTTCAGCTATAACCTTCACTCAACTTTAGTCAAGTTATAGTAACTTCAGCTATAACCTTAGTTAAGCGTGTCAGGTTATAGTATCATCAACTATAACCTTCACTTATTTTCAGCAAAGTTATAGTACCTTCAGCTATAACCTTCACTCAACATTAGTGAAGTTATAGCACTTCAAGTGCTATAACTTTATACGTGTGAGGTTATAGTATCATCAACTATAACTCTCTTCCATCACGGGTTAGTCCTCTATAACAAATTCACCGAGGGGTTGACTCCACGGTACAAACCGCCATGTTACCACAACGAGTCTTGTTATAGTACACCGCACCATAACGTCACTTTCAAAGTTATAGCTCAAATAGGTATAACTAGGGTAGCTTACATGCAAAGTTATACTTTAATATGCTATAACCTTAATGATATAAACCAAAACCCTAATTCTTCAAAACAACCAAAACCCTAGGGGATAAACCACCAAACCCTAGCCTCCCTCACAAGAGAAGCCACAGCCAAAATAAAACCTTAGGCCGCCATCGTTGGTGCGCCTAGGCCGTTGCACACGGCACCACAACAACGCCACTAGGGTTGTATCGATACAGCCCTAGATGACACAAATAATATTATACAAAAGAACATATAATAAATACAATTAAATGCATATAATATTACACACAATACAATTTAATCATACATACACCATTATATCATGTAAATCACGCTTACTTTCTATAAACATAATTAAAGAAGAAAACCTAGTTACCTTTATTACGCAATAAAGACCACGAAATAATATTCATCTTTATAAAGACGCCATTAATATTGCTACAGAAATCCTCCTCCAAAAACGCCCAAAAGAAAGACATCTTCTTCTTATTCTTCTTATTTACCCATTAAATATATAAATCCTAAATGTAGGTCTAAAGTCCATACAATCGAGTCCCTGAAAAATAATATGAATATAATATATTGTAGAGGTAAGAGCCAAGATTGTAAATATATAATTTATATTTGATTTGGATAAAGAAAGTTGCATAACAATGGAGTTAAAGGGAGAAGAATGAAAAGAGGAAAGAAGAGAAGCTGATGGCTTATTAGTGGGAAATATTGAGCAAGTTGCTAGCTTGCTTAGGGTTTCATTATTTATATAGGAGATTTTAAGTGGGCTTTTGACCCATTAGCTCACAAGATGGATCATCCAATTACAAATCAGATTTAGTATAATTAAAACGCTCAAAGAAATTATACAGGAGAAGTAGCTATTAGATTTAAATAGTCAAATCGTGCACGGACATTTTAACCCATCCAAATTAGGTAAAAATGGGAAATAACAAAATAGAGATCGCAAGCGTTAAATACGCAATAAATAACTAAAATCGCAAAATAATTATTTTAATAAACAAATTTTCGGAAAAAATTTATTATAAAAACACAGGGTGTTACACGACTCCAACCACGGTTCATTTTATTAGACTAACTTCATTGGGTTCATTAGTTTTAGGTTCCAAAATTGTCGCTCTGATACCACTTTGTAACACCCCCATATACCAAAGAGCCTTACAAGTTCTCCTTAGTACATCGGGATGCTACCATCTCGATTGCCCCAGGTAGTACATATCAAAAACAACCATAAAATAAAAATACTTTATTAAATCAATAGTTTAACTCAAGGTTACATCAAACCAAACCCAGACGGCATACCGTCCTAAACCATAATCCAATTGACAAAGTAAAGATAATAATATGAAATTCTATGACACTAAATAAAAGCTGGAAGTTAAGACTCAAAAACGGTGAACTCGTCAACTCCCCAACGCAAACTCATCGAATTACCTGCTGAACACATGCTTACTATTACCCAATGGATCACAGCAGTTTAAGAAAATACAAACGGGGTCAGATCTCCATAAGCCGATCAATGTACAAGACAACAGAGTAATCATCAAAGTAACAGAAATCGGAGGCCCACCGCAGCGGTCACCTCAGTAGCATCAGGCTACCGCCTTGACCTGCAAAATCACATATTGATACCAGACCGCAGCACTGGACATCGAAATTCCATCTCACCTCACCGAGATTCTTGGAACATTAATGTGCACATCCCCCTCGCAGCGGAAGAGCTACGAGAGGCAAACTTGGGGTGTGGTCTGTCTCCCGGCGGAGCACCGGATAGTAAGTAAGTTTCACAACTCCAACTTCGACCCAAACAACATCATCATAGCAATAGTAACCATCATCATCATGAAAATAGTAACCATCATCATCATCACAATAGTAAACCATCTCATGACAAATATTAACATATAAATATTCTGAGTAGGACATCCTACCTTGTAAGAAAATCCAAAATAAGCACAGCACAATCAAAATCTTTCATATAGCAAAGTCTCCTCCTAATAAACCAATTAGTATTTATATCAATAACCATTCACTTCCTCATCCCCCAATACAAATTAGGGTTTAAATAAAACTACCCACAATCACCATAACAAATAAGACAAGATTTCTTACAACGAAATCTACACAATAGAAGTAACCGATACACTAGCGATTGATGCACCGAGCCTTGGAATGATTCAAGATGATTAAGAGGGTTTGATAATGACTGATTAATGGGCGACAATCCTTTTATACCTCTTAATTATCTTTAATCAAAACCGCCCGATGAAATCCATCATACCGATCACTCGGTCGAGTACAGAAGTCACTCGACCGAGTACACTGCACTCGGTCGAGTACTTACCAAACTCGGTTGAGTGCCACCTAGGCAGAAGGCTGCCCAACTAACACACCAACCTCACTCGGTCGAATACACCCTACTTGGCCGAGTACACTTCCGAGTACAAGGTACTCAAAAATATAGAGAATTATATCCTTAGTACATCGGGATGTTGCCATCTCGATTGCCTGAGGTAGTACATATCAAAAACAACCATCAAAGAACAATACTTTATTAAATCAATAGTTTAACTTAAGGTTACATCAAACCAAAATCAGACGGCATACCGTCTTAAACCATAATCCAACTGATAAAGTAAAGGAAACAATGTGAAAGTCTATGACACTAAATAAATGTGGAAGCTAAGACTCGACAACGGCAATCCCATGAACTCCCCAACGCAAGCTCTTCGAATTACTTGTTGAACACCTGCTCACCAGTCCCCAATGGATCACATAAGTTTTAGAAAATACAAACGGGGTCAGTCCTCCATAAGCCGATCTATGTAAAAGACTTCAAAGTAATCATTACAGTAACAGAAACCGGAGGCCCACCGCAGCGGACACCTCAGCAGCATAAGGATACCACCTTAACCTGCAAAACCACCTATTGATCCAAGACCGCAACACTGGGCATTGAAATTCCATCTCACCACAACGAGATTCCCGGAACATTAATGTGCACATCACCCTCATATCGGGAGAGCTACGAAAGGCAAACTCGGTGTGTAGTCCGTCTATTGGCTGACCACCAAAATAGTAACCAAGTATCACAACTCCAACTCCAACCCAAACACCATCATCATCACAATAATAACCATCATCATTATCACAATAGTAACCATCATTATCATCGCAATAGTAACCAACATCATCATCACCAAGTGTTGGACCAATTTGATGGTTTTGATAATGACATGTGTTTATGTAATAATATGTTTTACTCGATATATCATATGCGTGTAATTGTGTGCTTTAGTCTTATTATAGCTAGCAACAATTATGAGAAGAAAGATCAAAGTTAGGCATAACTTTGATAAAGTCTGTGAGACAAAGTTATAACAACTTCAGGAATAACTTTGGAAGTGAACATGGAAGTTATAGCTAACCAGGCATAACTTTAAAGAAAATCGCTTCAAACAAGATCTACATAACTACACAAGACTAGAGATGGAGGGTCTTTGTGATCAAGATGAAGAGATGATCCGTATACTGAAGATCTTTGTGAAGATTAGATAGTATAGGTCGTCATTCGGTAACTATTCCATTCGAGAGATTTTATGTTCAAAGTTATAGCTTTAGCCTATGACTTTGGATGATAAAATATTGATGCATGATTTTGGAAATAAAATATTTTGAAATGTTTTAAAAAGTGAAAGAGCATTTTTATATTTATCAATAGTTTTATTTGAGAATATATTTATGAGATTCTATTGGTTAGTAATACAACTTATGGGTTGTCATGCTACCTAGGGTTTCTAATATATTCTATCTCAATTTGTTGTTAACCTAATTAGCCCACCCAGTGTTTGAGCCACCTAGGGTTTCGTGAAACCTAGTGTTTGTGCCACCTAGGGATGCGTGCCTCCTAGGGTTTCGTGAGCTATGGATTTCGGCCTCCTTAGGTTGTTTTCCCAGTTTACCTAATCTAGGATTCTACTATATCTTTACAACAATATTTTGAGATATTAAGATAAATATATTTCTATAAGATAAACCAAATAATATTTTGAGATAAAGATATTTCTAAAAGATAAGCAAATATTATTTTATGATAAGATAAGTATCTTTATTAAATATTATACTAGGGTTTTAGATCTTCTATGATTCTACTACTATAAATACTCATTCACATACAAATTGCAAAATACACGAAATACACTACATTCACACGGCACATCTATTTACTAGTGTTGATTTTCCAAAATCGTTTTAAAGCAAACCTTTGAGCAAATATTTATTATTTTTAGAGTTTGTTTTTCAAAAGAGTCGTGCATCAATTATTATCAATCGCTTGAGTGAAATACGTTATTGGATAATAGTACATCATTATAAGCTTACAATTCTTTAACGGGAATCTGTGTGAGTTATATTGTACTTTCTTATTAGCGTAAGATAGTATAGAGTATTTAACGATACTCACCTTGAGTTATAATCATAGTGTTGATTATACGAGTGGGTTGGTAATTTTTGTAATCCGTAGAAAGGTACTAAAAATTATTAATCGAGAATAGTGGACGTAGGTTTCAACGTGTGAAACTGAACCACTTCAAAAATCGTGTGCCTCTCTCTTATCTCTTTACTTTTCGTTATTTCGTTATTTGCGCTTACTTTGATTAATTAATTAGTTGATTTTAATTCATAAGATCAAATAATTAATTACATATCATATAAATCGAAAAAGTGGGGCTAGTTTTTAATACTCAATTCACCCCCCCCCCCCTCTTTCGTATTCGATCAATAGACTCTACAATTGGTATCAGAGCCTCGTGCTCTTGATTGCCTTACAGCAAGGAGTCTGATCCATTTATCTTTTTATTTTTATTTATTTTTCGCTGCATTTAATTTTATTTTAATGGATTCCAAACATCTGAAGTGTCCCGTATTCGATGGGAAGAACTACAGTTTATGGAAAAATATGATGACCCATTTCATAAAGGGTAACGATTGGGAGTGTTGGCTAATCATTAAGAATGGTCCTAATAAGATCATGCTTGGAACTGCTACTGGCACTTCCATCGAAAAGAAAGAAGATGACTATGTTGAGGCAGATTATAAGAAAGCTGAGAAAAATTCAAAGGCTATTAGTCTGTTGCAAAACGGCATGACCCATACTGAATTTGATCGTTTCTCATCTAGTTCTACTGCCAAGGAAATATGGGATGGTCTTGAGTTAGCTTATGAGGGGACAACTGTTGTCAAAAAGCAACGTATTGCACTACTTATGCGAAAATACGAACTGTTCTCCATGGAACAAAATGAATCGCTTGACAGCATGTCCACTCGCTTCTCTAGTATCATTAATGAATTGAAAAATCTTGGAAAAACTTTTGACTCCGAGGAAATTGCCAGGAAGATCCTTAGAAGTCTATCTAAACGATGGAGACCTAAGGTGACGGTAATTGAGGAATGTAAAGACCTATCTGGCTTATCTTATCAAGAGCTACTTGGAACCCTAGTGGCTCACGAGATTACTCTTGATGAAGATGAGGCAAATGATAGTAATAGCAAGAAAGTGGCTCTACAAGCCGAATCCATTGAAAGACATGATTCGGATCTTGAAGATGAAACAGTGTTATTTGCTAGACGTTTTAAGAAAAAATTCTTTAATAAACCACAAGGGAAAACGTTTAACAATAACACTAATAAATCTTACAAAAAGCCAATTGATTCAAAAGGGTCTCTCTCAAGTCGTGGTTGCTTCAAATGTGGGGATAATGATCACATGATCAAAGATTGCCCCACATGGAATAAAATCAAAGACAAAAATCAACGAGACAAAACCAAGAAGGAATTCAAGCAAGTGATGATGGCTTATTGCTGGGGAGATCTCGACACAGAGGACGACGAGTCAGAGGAAGAGGAAGTCGCCAACTTGTGTCTAAGCAACGTCAGTCTTGACCTAATTTCTGACAGTGACAATGAAAGCGAATCCGAGATGTGTCTTGTTGGCAACTCAGATTCAGAACCAGATTCAGAAGATGACGAAGAGGTTAGTCATCTTGAACTTAAAAAGCAAGTTAAGAATTTATCTAAGAAGTCTTTAATTAAGTATTTTGAAGAAGCCTTAGATCATTGTCATGAACAGAGTCTTGAATTAAAAGATCTTAAAGAACAAATTCTTGATATTGCTGAGGAAAACCAACTTCTAAAGGCCAAAGCTAAAAAGCTCAAGTCTAAAGTTATGGAAACTTCAGCTATAACTTCAGACAAGACAAATGTTGAGAAAGAAGCTCTTGAGTCTAAAGTTATAGCTAATGAAGCTATAATCTCAGAGTTAAAACTCAACATTAAGCATCTTCAAGCCAAAGTTATAGCTAATGAAGCTATAACTTTAGAATTGAAGAAAGTCAATGAGCTTTTACAATCTGAAGCTAAGGCAAAGGAAGGTGTTATCCTTGATCACGAGAAAGTAAACTCCTTTCTCTCTCAGCAATTGAAAGATATAAAGGCTGAATTCTCCCAAGCCAAAAGTCAACATAATGAGGAGAAACTTATCTTGAACAAACGTTTCAATGATTTTCGTGAAAATTTTAAAAAGAACAATCCCTCCAAAGACTCGAATGTAGATCATTCGTCATGTGAAAAAGAAATTCAGTCTTTGAAGGAATTGCTCCTACATGCACGAAAAGTTCATGATAAGTGGGAAGGAAGTCAAAAGGTCTTAGACTTCCTTACCGAACAGTCTAACAATAACATGAAGATGGGTCTAGGTCATGAATGCTATAGTCCTAAAGACCATGATAAGTGCAAATCCACTCCTTCTGACCGTGATTTCAGAAGAAGGAAGTATGTCAATCTTTCAGAATATTTGATTTGCAATTATTGTGGTCACAACGGTCATGTTAAAGATAATTGTGTTAAATATGTTAACGACAACAAAAATCAAACTGATTTTGTGAAAGAGCATGACGTGTCTAGTGAGTCCGAATCTGAACCTCAACGTGATGAGGTTAGAAATAATGAGTTTAGATGGTTTTATGACATGGCTTTCGATTACACATCTGTACCTTCAAAATCTAAATCTTATGTGAATCAGAAGCAGTCATTTAAACCTAATATGCGTCACAATAACAACAAACAATATAATAAATCTAGCAAGCCCTATCCTAAAAAGAAAAGAATTGTCAAACAGGTATGGGTTAGGAAGGATCAAATATATAGAGTCACTAACCATAAAGGACCCAACTTAGCGTGGGTACCTAAAAGCTGTATTTGATTCTCTTGCAGATAATAGTGAAAGAAAATAATCTATGGTATCTCGACAGTGGTTGTTCGAGACACATGACCGGAAACAAGAATCTTTTTCTTTCACTAGAGCCCTTCAACGGTGGCAAGGTCACCTTTGGAGACAACAAGAAGGTCAACATAATTGGTGTAGGTAAGATTCGTATATCTTCTTCACATGCTATTAATAATGTATATCTGGTAGATGGCCTTAAGCATAACTTGCTAAGCATCTCTCAACTATGTGACAAAGGCAACAAAGTCGTCTTTCATTCAAATGTTTGTCGTAACATAGTTGAAGGTACTAGCAATGTTATCTTAGAAGGTCTACGTAAACGGAACGTGTATATGATTGATTTAAACAAAGTCACTACAAGTTCCTTTATGTGCATGAAAGTCACTATGGATGATTCATGCTTGTGGCACAAGAGGTTTGCACACATCAGTCCAACGATTTTAAAGAAACTCAAGTCTTGGGATTTAGTTGAGGGTCTACCCTCAATCAAATTCGAACAAGAAAAGATGTGTGACTCATGTGCCCGCTGTAAACAAGTTAGATCTTCATTCAAACCGAAACGAGTAGTAAGTACAGAGCGTCCACTTGAGTTGGTACACATGGATTTGTGTGGACCTATGAAAGTTAGAAGCCGCGGTGGATCAAGGTACGTATTCGTCCTAGTCGACGACTACTCAAGGTATGTATGGCCTATCTTTCTATTTACTAAAGATAAAACTTTCGATGAGTTTGTGGTACTAATGAAGCTCGCCCAAAACAAGTATGATAAAAAGTTAGTTTCCATTCGTACGGATCATGGCACCGAATTTGATAATCAAGCTTTTATAGAATATTGTAGGGAGAATGGTGTAGGACATAACTTTTCTGCACCACGAACCCCACAACAAAATGGTGTCGTGGAACGTATGAATAGAACATTAGAGGACATGGCCCGCACTATGCTTTTGTGTAGTGGCCTTCCTAAGAGCTTTTGGGCAGAAGCCATTAGTACTGCATGCTATGTGCACAATAGAGCTATGATTAGACCTATTCTCAAAAAGACTCCCTATGAACTTTTAAGAGGGAGAAAACCCAATATAGCTCACCTTCATTGCTTCGGGAGTAAGTGTTTTGTCCATAATAATGGAAAAAGTAACTTGAGCAAATTTGATCCACGAAGTGACGAAGCTGTGTTTGTTGGTTATTCTGATCATAGTAAAGCTTTTAAAGTTTTTAACAAAAGAACGTTGTGCATAGAAGAAAGTGTTCATGTTGTATTTGATGAAGATAATGTGCCTGAACAAGTTGAACAGAATGAAGAAGAAGACATGAATGATCCAGACTTTCGCCTTTCAAGGGAAGACGAGCCAGATAATAATGAAGAAGTTATTGAAGGAATCAATGATGAACTTGATAAATCCGCAAATGACCTTGAACAGAGAACTGAGACAATTGTTGATGATACGAATGTCTCTTCTCAAAACAAGGAAAAGGAAAATGAAGTTATAGCTGATGATGCTATAACTTTGAACCAGAACCAAGATGGTGTAACTGAAGTTGTACCAACTTCAGCTATAACCCCAGAGTCCAACTCAGGGGGAACCAATCTTGATTCTGAATCATTTGAGGAAAGTGATAGTTCATCAGATGATGATGAGCCTAGGAACTCTAAGAAATGGAAATATAAGAGTTCTCATCCTATGGATAGTATCCTAGGAAGTTTGAATAAGGGAGTTCAAACGAGGCGAACATTAAATAACTTTTGTTCATTCTATTCTTTTCTGTCCACCATAGAGCTACCAACATCAAAGAAGCTCTTGCAGAATCCGACTGGATTGTAGCAATGCAAGAGGAGCTTCAACAGTTCGAACGTAATAAAGTATGGCACCTTGTGCCACGACCTCCTAATCGAACTGTGATTGGTACTCGATGGGTATTCAGAAATAAATTGGATGATTCAGGAGTTATAGTTCGTAACAAGGCTCGATTGGTCGTTCAGGGTTATAATCAACAAGAAGGGATTGATTATGACGAGACATTCGCTCCAGTAGCAAGACTTGAAGCTATTCGCTTGCTCATCGCCTTCGCAGCTCACAAAGGAATGAAATTATTCCAAATGGACGTTAAGACTGCATTTCTTAACGGTTATTTGGAAGAAGAGGTTTTTGTTGAACAACCTCCTGGATTTTTGAATAGCAAGTTTCAAAACCATGTTTTTAAACTCGATAAAGCTTTATATGGTTTGAAACAAGCGCCTAGGGCTTGGTACGACAGATTGTCAAAATTTTTATTACAAAACAATTTTAAAAGAGGATCTGTCGACAAAACCCTATTTCTAAAATCCGAGGGTTCTGATTTACTTGTTGCTCAAATTATGTAGACGATATTATTTTTGGTTCTACTAACAATAAATTGTGCAAGTATTTTTCAGATCTAATGACCTCAGAATTTGAAATGAGCATGATGGGAGAATTAAAATTCTTCCTAGGATTGCAAATCCAACAAACCAAAGAAGGGATCAAGATTCACCAACAAAAATATGTCGAGGAGCTAATCAGAAAATTTGGTATGGAGAACGCTCATCCAATGGACACACCTATGGTAACTGATAAAAAGTTGACCTTGGACGAAAATGGTAAGTCCGTAGATGAGACTACATATCGAGGTATGATTGGTTCTTTATTATATTTAACTGCAAGTAGGCCTGACATTATGTTCAGTGTATGTGTCTGCGCTAGATTTCAATCATGTCCTAAGGAATCACATATGATTGCAGTTAAACGTATCTTGAGATATTTAATTGGTACATCTAATTTATATTTGTGGTATCCACTTGAGTGTAATTTCAATCTAGTAGGATATTCAGACGCAGATTATGCGGGATGTTCTTTAGATAGAAAAAGTACCTCTGGATTTGCTACGTTTGTTGGACCTTGCATAATTACTTGGGGCTCAAAGAAGCAAAATTCGGTTGCATTATCTACTGCAGAAGCCGAATATATCGCTGCAGGGCTGGTATGTTCTCAACTACTTTGGTTAAAGCAACAACTATGTGATTATGGTGTTAATGTTGGTTGTATGCCTGTGTTCTGTGATAATACGAGTGCTATTGTTATTTCTACGAACCCAGCTCAGCATTCTCGTACTAAGCATATAGACATTAGACATCATTTTTTGCGTGACCATGTAGAAAAGGGCAACATTAAACTCGAATTTTGTAGTACTGACAATCAATGGGCTGACATTTTAACAAAGGCGTTAGCGAGAAGACGTTTTGAAATTTTGCGGTTGGAAATTGGTTTAATCGGTAGCAATTAAATTCATCTTATTTATTTTGTGAACCTGCGTGAGTGGCTAGAATAAGACGAGATTGTATGACTGTGTCCGCATATTTCATTGCTAGTATATTTGTGTTTAATATAATATATTTTACGTGAGTATCTTGCATATGAAGTGTTTTATGGAAATTGAATTATGAACCACATATTTGCCAAAAACCTATCTTATTCACTTTCCAAAATTGAGCCAAATTCTACCCATGTATCCTATGATAGCCGAATTTCTTAAACAAAAATACATCACCATATCTTTTTATTTACCAAACTCTATTCTTACCATATCCCAACAATTAACCACCCAAGATTCCTTTTCCTACCAAAATTCAAATTAATAAAAAAAAAAAATAAAAAAAAAAAAAGGAAATAAGGAATTGGGGCCGGTACACCCATGTGCCCAAGTACAAAAGAAATACAAAATTCTTACACCATCATAATTACCTTTCACTTTCACCACATCAATACTCAACCAATTTTTACTACCCCTTCTCCTTCCTCACGGCATCCGTACCACACCAACAAAAACTTTCACCATCAATTTTTCAAGCTTTTTCCATGGCTTCCACTAGATCAAAAATTTCCAAAAACCCAAACCCAAAAACTCCCAAGCCTAGTATGCCCAAAAATACCTCTACTACTCCCACACAAACATCACCCAACCTAAACCAAACCGAGTCCGGTGCGGGTCTTGAGGGTACAAAAAGAAGACGATTAAATAAGGGCAAAGCTAGAGTCCAAGAAGAAGCTTCGACCGAAACCACTGACACGGTTCCCGAGGAGACCGCACGGGTTACTTTCCGTGATTTTTCTTCTCAAGAAACATCCTACGGGCTTGATAAACTCCGTCTCACGAAAGACGAAAGAAAGCTTGTAAACCGTGTTGCTCAATACGGAATACACGGTGGTCGTTTCTATCCGAAAGCTTGGTGTGATAAATATGCGGCTTTAGGATTCTTTACCGATTTTCTGAATTTTCAAGAATGGGAAACCGTGGCACAGTTTTCGGGTCCAGTCTATCCGATTGAGGTAATACAGTTTTTCGCTTCTGTTTCATTAAACGATGGGGTGTTGAATGCCGTCATTAATGGTCGTTCAGTCTCGATTTCCGTGACGGACTTTTGTACTCTGTTTTCGGTTCCTGATGATGGAATCAAAATCAATCCGAGTATGTCATGGGAGGCACTGACGAACATGGCTAAGTTGGAAGTTAAGAAGTATTTTGATGTTGGGGCGTCGTTGTCGAGTTGTGTGTTGGCGGGAAGTGTGTCACCAAAATTGAATTTTTTGTTAAACTTTTTATGGAATACCGTAATTCCGCGTCGGGGAGGACGGGACAAAATTGCATGCTATGAAATGTTGGTCGTGAAGCATTGGTTGGAGGGAAACCGGGTTAATTTACCTTCTCTTGTCTTTTCTCGTATCTCACAAACCGCTTTTTCGGTGACCGAGGACAAAATCTATTCTACTCTTGATCTACCCTACGGAATGTGGGTCTCATGGCTCCTCGAGTCGAAAGGAGTTTTTAATGTGAACAATTATGGGGTTGCCGTAAAAGATGAAATGTGTGATACGTTCTTTAAGTTTATGAAGTTAGATGCTAATGGTCCGGAGTTGTTGTTTTTAACAAAGGGAGGTTCGGTCGGGTTACAGCCGGGAGGGGCTGATTTTTCCGGAATTGAGTCAAAATTGGATATGTTCATAGGTAGTATAATGGAGCGCTTAGACGCGCAGGACAAGCAAATTGAGGCGGTATTGGACACGGTTGTTCAAGCCGTGGCAGTGGGTTCGAGCTCTACCCGTGACCAAGGTGGGTCGGGTATGAGTCAAGAAGTGCGGACCTGGATGACGGGTATGGATGATCGCCTTGCTAAGTTGGAACGGAACATTGTTGATTGTAAGCAAGAAGTGTATAGGCAAAGGGATCGGATGACATTTTTGGTGAGCCAAGGCGGTTCTTTCGTTAAGAGCGGAACGGAAATGCGTGAGGGGATGCGTACTATATACGATGCGACGGAGGCTCTTTCGTTGAAAGTTCGGAACTTTGACGTTTGCCTCACCGCTTAAGCTACACATGTGTCTTCTTGCCTTGACCGTCTCTCCACTCTTGAGTACCGCACTAGGCCCGGTTATAAAGCACCCTAGCCTCATCCACCTACCCACAATGTCTTGCTTTTCGATCTTTGTTTGCTTATCTCTTGAACTACTTAACCATATTCGGCCCATTTTGGCTTGTTTTAACCTTGTTCTATTCGGCCCAATGGCACTTAACAATATATTTTGTGGTTTGTAGTTTTAATTAACATTTACTCTTGATTTTGCTTGGTATAAATCGTTTTATATTGCGTATTTTGCATATCTATTTCTTGCCTTGACATGTGTTATTCTAGTCGTTTCATGTCTTTGTTCTTGTCTTTTCAATGATGCCAAGAGGGGGAAGAAATGATATGATTTGAGTCTTTGCTTCAGCTTGCTCCTTGTCAAGACTCGTTATCTCTTAAATTCTCTCAAGCTATAACTTTGGCTAAGTTGTTTTGTTCTTGCGATCAAAGTTGCTATAACTTTGGAGTGCTTTGTTGAGGGGGAACCATACTTAGTCACATTGTTAAGAGGAAATCATAAGAGACTTGTCATCATCAAAAAGGGGGAATTTGTTGGACCAATTTGATGGTTTTGATAATGACATGTGTTTATGTAATAATAGGTTTTACTCAATATATCATATGCGTGTAATTGTGTGCTTTAGTCTTATTATAAATAGCAACAATTATGAGAAGAAAGATCAAAGTTAGGCATAACTTTGATAAAGTATGTGAGACAAAGTTATAACAACTTCAGGAATAACTTTGGAAGTGAACATGGAAGTTATAGCTGACCAGGCATAACTTTAAAGAAAATCGCTTCAAACAAGATCTACATAATACTACACAAGACTAGAGATGGAGGGTCTTTGTGATCAAGATGAAGAGATGATCCGTATACTGAAGATCTTTGTGAAGATTAGATAGTATAGGTCGTCATTCGGTAACTATTCCATTCGAGAGATTTTATGTTCAAAGTTATAGCTTTAGCCTATGACTTTGGATGATAAAATATTGATGCATGATTTTGGAAATAAAATATTTTGAAATGTTTTCAAAAGTGAAAGAGCATTTTTATATTTATCAATAGTTTTATTTGAGAATATATTTATGAGATTCTATTGGTTAGTAATACAACTTATGGGTTGTCATGCTACCTAGGGTTTCTAATATATTCTATCTCAATTTGTTGTTAACCTAATTAGCCCACCCAGTGTTTGAGCCACCTAGGGTTTTGTGAAACCTAGTGTTTGTGCCACCTAGGGATGCGTGCCTCCTAGGGTTTCGTGAGCTATGGATTTCGGCCTCCTTAGGTATTTTTCCTAGTTTACCTAATCTAGGATTCTACTATATCTTTACAACAATATTTTGAGATATTAAGATAAATATATTTCTATAAGATAAACCAAATAATATTTTGAGATAAAGATATTTCTAAAAGATAAGCAAATATTATTTTATGATAAGATAAGTATCTTTGTTAAATATTATACTAGGGTTTTAGATCTTCTATGATTCTACTACTATAAATACTCATTCACATACAAATTGCAAAATACACGAAATACACTACATTCACACGGCACATCTATTTACTAGTGTTGATTTTCCAAAATCGTTTTAAAGCAAACCTTTGAGCAAATATTTATTATTTTTAGAGTTTGTTTTTAAAAAGAGTCGTGCATCAATTATTATCAATCGCTTGAGTGAAATACGTTATTGGATAATAGTACATCATTATAAGCTTACAATTCTTTAACGGGAATTTGTGTGAGTTATATTGTACTTTCTTATTAGCGTAAGATAGTATAGAGTATTTAGAGATACTCACCTTGAGTTATAATCATAGTGTTGATTATACGAGTGGGTTGGTAATTTTTGTAATCCGTAGAAAGGTACTAAAAATTATTAATCGAGAATAGTGGACGTAGGTTTCAACGTGTGAAACTGAACCACTTCAAAAATCGTGTGCCTCTCTCTTATCTCTTTACTTTTCGTTATTTCGTTATTCGCGCTTACTTTGATTAATTAATTAGTTGATTTTAATTCATAAGATCAAATAATTAATTACATATCATATAAATCGAAAAAGTGGGGCTAGTTTTTAATACTCAATTCACCCCCCCTCTTTCGTATTCGATCAATAGACTCTACACCAAGTAACGCATCTCATGACAAAGGTTAACATATAAAATACTGACTAGGAAATTCTACCTTTTTGCAAATCCGCAACAAATCACAATCAAGCAATCACTAGAAATCTTCTTCTACGAAGTCTCCCCCTAAACATGAAATTAACATAATTATTACTAACCCTTCTTCACTTTTCCCCTAATTCAGTTAGGGTTTCAATGCATAGTAAATAACAATAATCATATAATTGAATTACATACCGAGTGAAATCAACAAACAAGAAGTAATTTGATCCAGCTTGAAATGATTATGGATGCTTGAGAGGATTTTAGAGAGGTTAGAATATTAGGGTCTACATACTCAAAATTATTGCCCATAAGTGCAACATTGATGGCACGCGCTTTCTAGAGCCTATAAAAGGAGGGGTTTGCTAGCTTTGAGAATCACAACTTCACAATCTAATCTACACAACAACAACTTCTCTTCTCTTCTTCTTAGATTAGTTTAGTATAGTTTTAGTCTTAGTTTACTTTGGTTATAAATATCTTGTTGTAGTAATTTAAACTTTGCATTGGGTTTACTTAGGAGTTTCCTTTCTTATTCAAGTTCTATTCCTTAGTATCGGTAATTTCTATTCTCTTGTTTTTATTTTATCAATCCAAATTCCCTCTTGCTAGAGTATTATCATGTTTATATTTATACCTTTGTTTGTAGTAGTTTCATATTTATAATGAGTCTGTGCTTATTTATCAAGGGTGTAGGGGAAGCATGTTAGATTAGCGTTTGATATTGTTAGATTGTGGGTCATGTGAATGTTATATTGTTTCTATTCCATGCTTGTATTGTATGATAGTTTTTTTATCAAAGGCCACGATTTAGACTATACTTGTTAAATTCCTTTCCTTAGAACGAAAGGCGGGAGAGGAATTAGACAAAGCATGAATAGTAGGACGACGATCTAGTAAGAATCGAAAGACCGCTAGGACTCAATCTATGGTATAGTAGTACTCATCGCGACAAGGAAGTACCATTTGGCCTAAACAATTATCGACTTCACTACCCCTTTCTTGACAATATTATTATACTAGTTTACAAGTGAAACCCGTATCCCATAGATTCTTCTTTATAATCTTGTCACCCATTGTTGTTATTTGTTTTACTTTACCATTTACTTCCAAACCAAACTTAAATAACCTAACCAACCTTGATAGAATTTACCCATGACAACTTATATAGTAGCTCCCGTCTCCATGTGATAGACCCCTACTTTCCTAACTGCATTATTTTGTTGTTAGCCTAGACTAGGATAAATTATCTTTGATTTGGGTCGTGACAACCCCATCAGTGCGTATGAAATTTGGTCACTTCAAAAACGCCAAGGGCTGTCTTTGTATATGCTCATGAATGTATATGGACATGTGGCATGTATAATTAGTGTCAGTAATAAACTTTTGTAGTTATCTTTACTAGGGAAGAGCACATGTCGGATATCCAATCCGAACTCATCTTTCGGATCGGATATCCGATCCGGAAAAAAAAAAAGTTCACTATCTGAGATCTGATCCAAACTACATCGGATATCCAACTTTTGATATCCGAAAAATGCGGGGCGAATATCTGTATATCCGATATCTTATCCGACACTATTAACTTCTTTTGTTTTGCAAAACTTGACTGAAATACAATCTCAATAATTAATATTTTTTTATCCTAAGTCTTACACTGTATATATGTGGATCTAATCCACATAACCCTACCATACAATATACTCAAATCCTTAACTCAAACTAACAAAACTACTTGATTTAGATTTAGACGAGTTTAAATGAGCTTTACCGAGTAATACAGCAACCTTTGACATCAAATCATTCAACAATGGCCAAACTAATTCATAGACTTCATACCCAAAACTAGGATTCCGAAATCTGGGTATGAACCACAACCCATAATTATGTCGAGGTCACAACAACCACCATCAAATGACATGCAACGCTGTCGACAACCACTCGATTTATAAAAATACTAACTCGAAATTTAGATCTAATATTTGGAAATAATGGGTTAAATTAACAAGTGTGGAGTCTTAATCAAAGGGATATCTAAAAAATAAAAGATGGGAATAATGGAGTTAAAGAGTTTCTGATGTGGAGCCTCAATATGAGGGACATGAAGACGGGGGGAAAGGATTATACATCGGAGGTATTATCTCAAACTAGTATAAATTTCAGTTTTTGTGCATTTTTTTTTGAGCTTTTTAAATTATATTTTAAATATTATATAGTTATATATATGATGTTTTTTTAGTTTTATTGTAATTTTTTTGAGCTTAATGTTCAAATTAATGAACTCAAAAACTTTATAGTAAAACTCATAATTCTTAGTACTAAACTCAAAAACTTTATAGTAAAACTCATAATTCTTAGTACTAAACTCAAAAACTTTATTGTAAAGCTCGAAAATTATATTATATGTGGTAGTACATCAGATGTATAATCCACATAATGTGAAGACGATGGGGAGAGAGAAGTTGGACAAATATTACTTCTATTAAAATACAAACAAATAAATCTGGTTGATCCACGTCACTTTTGCAACTCTGAATAATAACGGGGGTATTTTTGGCATTTCATCCACCACGTCAACCCTCTGTTTGGTTTTTGTTGTTTACGCATTTTAAGATTATTCATTAATTGGTTTACCTTAAGAAAATCTAAAGTCTTTTTAAACTTGCAGTAATCAAATAAATTAGGAAAAGCAAATAAAAAAAATACTCCAAATTATTTTAGTTTTTTTTTTTAAATATATTTTATAAATTATTTACAAAATAAAAAATATGGATTTGTGAATGTTTATCATAGAAGATTTTTTATATCTGTCAAAAATTTAATAACCCTTAATTTACTTATCCAATTATAATTTCTGCCACACACAAGAACCATTTAAAAATATATGTTGGTAATGAACAAAAAAAATCATTATCACTGGATTTTTTTTATCGAGATAGCGAGTTTGAAAACATTTATGAATTCTAACAAAATTCAATGAAATCTTTTTTTTATATATGAAATATATAACAAATTTGAATATTATAAGCTCAAAAAAAGGAATAAAAATTGACTATTAATATAAATCTAGGAAAACACATTTTTAACTTAGGAAAAACTTAAATTAGTATGTCTTGAAATATAAGCAAAGAAAATTTATATAGAAATGAAAATTAAGAGAAATATTATAATATCATCTAACCTGTTGGATTTGACAAAATAGCATACAGTATAACATACCAGAGTTGTTTGAGTAAACTTAAATTAATTAGAAAAATTTTTTTGGTAAATTAAATGCGATTTAGGGAGGTAGAGATATATTTGGGTAGAAAAGTAGTGAAAGGGAGAGTGGAGAGTGCAATGGACTTAGGTGGGCATGTAGCTGTGGCCTGTGGGGTAGACGAAAGAGAGAAAGAGAGGTAAGGAGCTGCAAGTCGGTGGACCGAATGGGCAAACAAGATTCACTATTCGTCACAAGCTGAAAACGGATAGTGCCCCTTTCACAATATGTAAATGGGTAAAGCAAGTGGGTGACAAATGGATACCCTCACTTGCTCTCCCACGTGCATATTATGAGAGGGGCATTATCCATCTTCAGCTTGTAACGAATAGTACCCGTCTTCAATGAGACAAGCTGAAGAAAGATTATGTAGTTAATAGAGAGGGTATGAATTTATTATGGACAAGTTCTAGAATAATGTTGTGGAAGCCCAAAATCTCCTTACTATTAAGAGAATAAGAATTCTCTTAGTTTTCCCTCAAAAAAGCATCTAGCTTAATAAGGAAACAAGTTAAACTATATTTCAAGAAAGTATTATTTTTTCCTTAAAATATAATCTTATACTCCCTCCTATTCTCAATAACATTCCTCATTTCTATATTCGTCTATTCACAATGCTTTCCCTATTTTCTTTTTTTGGTAAGTGTTTCTGTGGTCCAAATTTAATTGTATGGTGGGGTAGTGTATTTGTGTGGTCCAAATTTAATTATATGGTGGGGTTGTGTGTTTTCTTAATTTTTGTGTTAAGGTGAAAGGGGAAGGTTATTGAGAATAGGAGGGAGTATAATTAAACTCTAATCTTTTCATTAAATTCAAAATTATGCTTTTTTCATTATAATAAAATAAATTTGATTTTAGTTTTTCAGTATAATAAAATAATATTTTAGTATTAATTTTTCATCAATACAATATTTATTACTTCAGATAATAGCTTGACACATACTATTAGTTTCGTGACGAAAAAAATCATCATAATAATTCGAGAAAAATTATACTATGAACTCCGTAGTATAATGGTAAAAAAAAATATTTCATAACTTGCTCAATTCTCTTTGATTTGTTTTCCACTAGTTTTAGACCCGTGCAAAAATGCACGGGTTGCTTTATTATTAGTTGTAATATTCACATTTAATACATCGTTTTTCTTAGCCGAAGACTCGTCAATCTTAAACTCTGACACAAATTCCCAAAACGACCCGTTAATTTAGGGAGAGAACTGAACCACTTGATTAATTAAAGAAGTTCAAATAATTTATAAAATTTTAAATAATAATCTATTGTTAGTAATTATTTCAACAAAAAAATATAGGTCATAAGTAATATTAATGTATAAGTGTTTATACATAAATGCAAAATTAGAATTATACGGAGTATTACTTTATTATTGCCAAACATGATTTTAAAAAGAATTATGTATCTTTTATAAAATCAATAAGGAAACAATCCGGGAGTATTAAAAACGAATTAAAAAGACATTATGTATCTTTTATAAAATATTAGTGTATATCACATATTAAGTATTTCAAAAATCATATAAATTTGTTATTTTTAAAAAATAATGTTTTTCATAGGTACTATGACCTACTTATAATCGGCCTGACACGTATAGTTGAACCTGAATTTGTGTCTATAACACTGACATGATATATGTGAATGTGACCCATATATTCACTAATTGTATAATATAATCTTTTATAATAATTTGCTAATAATTTCTATAGTTGATAAATGGAAAAAATGTAGAGATGGTAGGATGGTAGATTGGTACGATAAAAAAAAAATTAAAGTTCCTAATTTTAAGGAACAACACGTTTCATTGAGAAAAGCCAATCTATTTCCTAAAATCATGGAGCCAATCACAATCCTTCAAAATACTTGGCTTTTATATATAGAGAGATTTCAATTTTTTTGTTTCATATGAAAATACAATGGAGTGAAATATTAAATATTAATAAAGTCCCAATTATAATTTATAAATATCAAATAATACCTTACAAGATAAAAAAATCTATATGTACCGCGCATGCAATGCGCGGAATCCATACTAGTTTTAAAACAAGTGAATTTAATGAGCCCAAATAATTAGGGAAGCTAGAGTTATTTATCGACCAAATTTTTTACGCAAATTCGGTTGTGCAACGGACGGTCGTACATGCGACCAGTATAAACTGGCTACTTTTTTGACTGGATTATGACTATTTGTAGAGTCTATTGATCGAATACGAAAGAGGGGGGTGGTGAATTGAGTATTAAAAACTAGCCCCACTTTTTCGATTTATATGATGTATAATTAATTACTTGATTTTATTGAGTAAAATCAACCAAATAATTAATCAATGAAATATTCAAGTAACAAAATAAAGAGGGACACAAGAGATTTTTGAAGTGGTTCAGTTTCACAAATCGAAACCTATGTCCACTATTCTCGATTAATAATTCTTAGTACCTCTCTACGGATTACAAAAATTATCAACACACTCGTATAATCAACTATGATTATAACTCAGATTGAGTATCGCTAAATACTCTATACTATCTTACGTTAATAAGAAAGTACAATATAACTCACACAGATTCTCGTTAAAGAATAAGTAAGATTATGTGATGTACTATTATCCAATAAAATATTTCACTCGAGTGATTGACAATAATTGATGCTAGACTTTTTCGAAACAAACAAGTAAAAATAATAAATATTTTGCTCAAAGTTTGTTTAAAATCAATTTGTAAAATTCTCTCGAATTTGCATAAAAGTCTTGTTGAATGTTTGAGTTCAATGAAGTATTAATAGTAGAAGCATAGGAGAGGTAAACTCTAAACCATAGCTTTCTCTTTAAGAAAGATATTTATCTTTTATCTCAAAATATTGTTGTGAAAATATATTTTAAAACCCTAGGTTGATCCAAGGAGTAAAACGTGCCAAAGAGGTCGTTTTCCTCTTCTTCATGCAACCCTAGGTTGTTGTCCATATGCACGCAGCCCTAGGAGGCACAAATCCTAGGTTTTTTGAACCCTAGGTGGCACAACCACTAGGTGTGCTTATTAGGTTAACAACAAAATGAGATAGAATGTATTAGAAACTCTAGGTAGCATGACAACCCATAAGTTGTATTACTAACCAACAAAATTTCATTAATACATTAATTATATAAAACTTTTGATAAATATAAAATACTCTTGAAAACATTTAAAAGATTTTGTTTCCAAAATCATGCATCAATTTCGTCATTCAAAGTTATAGGTGAAATAGCTATAACTTTGAACTTAGTATGTAAAGTTATAAGTGAAATAGTTATAACTTTACTTACATAAAAATCACTCTAATGGAATAGTTACCAAATGACGACCTATACTATCTAATTTTCACAAAGATATTCAGTATACGAATCGTCGCTTTATCTTGATCACAAAGACCCTCCATCTTGAGTCTTGTGTTATTTGAATAGATCTTGCTTGAATTGTTTCTTCAATGTTATAACCAGAATAGCTATAACTTTGCATATGAGCTTCCAAAGTTATACCTCAAGCTCTTATAACTTTGATCTCCTTACTTGTTAGCTATAATAAGACTAAAGCACGCAATTACATGCATATGATATATCAATCAAATCTATCAGTTAACCACATTATCAATTACATACACTTGTCATTATCAAAACTATACCATAGGTCCAACACTTTTTTTTTAAGTGGTCACTATTTATCCAAAAAGGGTTACTATTGACAAATAAGTGGCCACTTTTTGCAAGAAAAAACCGTCGCACAAGAGAATTATTGAGAAAAAGTATGTAAGCATTAAATATTATCCTTATAGTATAATGAACTACCACTATCTCCAACACAATACATCCTCCGTCCGGTCAATAATTTACATTTATTTTATTTTCCTCTAACAAAATAGTAAATGTAAACTATTAACTGACACTGATTGAGTAATGTTGTTTGGACTCTTTTTAGTTTAAGAGGTGGAGAATGAAGGTAATTCACCATAAAAAATTTATTCCACTCAAAATATATAGGGGGGTTACTCAAATAAGTCTTTACTTTGTTAAAAATGGGTCGAGTCAGGTCAAATATTAACAAGTGTATGTTTTACTGTGTGATTTTACCAACTATAAATCGTTTAATTATTTGAATGACTACTTACTTATATATTCGCACATATTCACATAAATTCATTAAATTTGTGTTAATCTACATATTAAAAGAATAATACTCCGTATTAATTATTTTATTTAACCTCTCTATAATCATGTTAAGTAGCTATTAAGATTTTAGCTTTTTAAGAAGGTAAATCATAGTTCAACGAATACTCAAACAATAAACCAAATACATCGTATATATTACGTCTACAACTCCTAATTGAAAATGTAGCTTCTAACTCAAATATATAATCTTCACTATGTCTTCATAGAAAACTTATTTTTCTATTTTGTTTTACAAAAAATATGATTAACAATGTTTGAATTACATCCCGTGCATTTTTGCACGAGGTTAAAACTAGTTACTCCTAAAATGATGGAAAATGCTTGTTTAAATCATGGGGATGTGTATTTATAAGATGGATTAGTAGTGTTAAAGCCCAAATGATGAACTACATAATTTTTAGTTCTTAAAGACCCAAGTTTAATGGGTAAACTTTTAACTTTTTTACGAAAAAAATATATGAGAAACTAAGCTTCGGATCGGATTCAGATATCTGAAAAATATGAAACTACTATATGATATCTGGTCCGTATCCGAAAATGTCCGATCCAAATGTACTTTTCGGACCGGGTATCCGTTTTTTCGGATTTGATGCGGATCAGATATCGAATTGGTTCAGATAATAGGATTTTTTGCTCAGCCCTAATCTTAAGTCGTGTGTATATTATACTCAAGTGTTCAAAATGGGTAGAAGGGTTAAAGCTTGCCACACTCCAATACACCGAATATTTAAAATGTGTAATATTATTAGGTGGTAATTCAATCTTCGTGATATTGCAATTAATGCACGAGTTGGTATTTTTTTTACTATTTTCTACTAAATCAAGATTGGACTTAAATAGGATAGGAATGTTGATGATTTAATAATATTATGTCTCCTTGAACAAGCTATACACAAAATAAGATACAATTAGTTAAGTTTGCTTGGACCGCAAGTCTTGGACCGCAACCGCACCCATATAGAGGAGAGATAGCTTAGCTTATAAGTCCTTCCATCCTAAAACCACTTGTTAAGTCTAGATTATTAGTCCAAGCAGGTTTCAACTTAAAACCAATTATCAATTGGAGGTGTAACTCCTTGTTTTATATAGAGTAGACAATTCTCTCTTTCTGTTCCAATGTGACATCTCACATGTTATACTTTTCCATGGGAGAGCTCTTTATCTTCACAAAATCTACAAGAGTTTTGAAACAAGAAATTAGTGTCCTCTTGAACAAGATTACTCTACAGGTTTGCGACATTGTTGTTTTCTCATTAATAACCAACATTACAACTGGTAAACTCGAGTATAAAGTTAGCATTGAAGTACGACGAGAACAGTCCATTAGCTGGGATTAGTGGGACTGAACCAGACATAGGCGGGACACAGCGTCAATTTTCTGACTCGTGAATAAGCAGATTTGTGCCTTCACGGTATGGTCATTACTTGGTTCTTCTAGGGCTGGATGGCCCGAGACCAATTTACGTTAGTTGGGAGACAAAAGAGTATTGACAGCTTCAAAGATGCGAGACGCCAAAACCTGATCAACTGAACTGATGACTGTCCTTGTAGGTTCAACTTGCACCAAAGCCTTGTTAGGCTCATTAACATGCAACACAAAACCCCTGCTTGAACCAACATCATTTGTTGTTTCCTCCACACTTGTTTTAATGCCCATTTTCTGTAGTAATATCGACAGCTTCTCTGACCCAATAAGCATCTTGTTTGATCCATTCCCGACAAGCAATCGATGTTTCCCCTGCTCTATATAGAGGTCCCCCTTTAATCTCGCAATATCTAAATCCTCTTCCTTTAAAGTTATCCATTGTAATTTAGAGGCTAAATCTGCTGAAATCTCGAGTTCTGCGTTTTTCTTTAAGCCGTGAACACGTAAAGTGTTGTTTTCATCATAGTAGATGACCGAGAATTGTTTTAAGTCTGGAAATCCAACAAGAGACCTCAAATCTTCGGGAAACTACCAAGTCAAGAATAACATGCAATTTAGTGAGTGGTATAATTGGATAAAAACCAAACAATACATAGACGGTAATCAATCCAATATTTTTGAGCAGAATAATTACCAAGACATGTTTTGGCTGTAAATTTTGGAGCAACGGCGCAACTTTCCGTGATCTGAAGCATATGAGTGAACAAGTCACTGGTTAATTGTATAGTTGTAAGGAGATTTAACTGGCCACCCAGTAGTAAGCTGTAAGTATCCTTAGAAAACGGGAGATTCATAACATGTAAGTAAAGGCTATCTTTATATTTATTTCCCTTACACTTTCTTGAATACGACGTACCAAATGCCCCCTCACTTTTTGCAATTCATGAAAGCACGTTGGGGTTGAGGTGACACTAACGACTGCATAATGAATATATTTATGCAAGATAGACATAACACTAAGTATACACAGATAGGTTTAGTCAGAATTCAGGAACACATCTTCACAATAATGTTCCGAAATGCACATCCACATATTGTAGACTATGCCAACCAGGTTTTCAAAATAACAGAGAATAAAGAGGAAGCTATGGTTTTGCACTTTTGCTTATATATTTTATAAAGGAAAATTCACTGCAAGTTTCTAACTTCATTCCCACCTAAGTTTACAAGATTATCATTATCAAACCGAACAACTACGAAGTGGTATGGATATCTAAATCCATACCTCACAAGTATCAAACTCCAATCCATTCCATTCCACCCTTGTGAATCAAACAACCCCATAGTGTAGTTAAGAGTCGGAAAGAACAAGTTGTGTTGTGTTAGTATTGTTGGAGGACAGCTAAGAAAAAGGATCTGCTTTGGATAAAGTGGGTGAATAACATATATTTAAATGATAGAGATTGGTGGGACTGTTCTATGCAGAGCATCAGCTGGCTGGGGAGAAGCATTTGTAGAGTTATGGATGAACTAATAGGTAATGTTAGGAACGGGAGATGGGAAAGACAAGGGCTGGATTATACTGTCGCCAAAGGGTATGGGTGGCTGTTGGGACATCAACTGAAAGATCCTTGGTGATGCGGTGGTGAGGTTTGGTGATCAGCTCTAGTGGGTGAATTGTGAATGGTGGACGATGTCGGGTAGGATGATATGTCAATTTTGATGGTCTTATTTCAGAAGTCACCTGGTAAAGGTTGCCAGTCACCCGGTTTAGTTTGAGAAGAGAGTGTTTAAAGTCGGGTTTTATTTTGAGATTAAATCACTCTCAACCAAGACTGTTCCCCAGGTCTCAAGCCTCCTAATTAGTGCGTCCATAGGTCTCCTTCTCACATGGCCAAATTGTCTTAGTCGATTTTCCACCATCTTGTCCTCTATTGGCGCAACCTTCACCTTCTCCCTAATCACCTCATTTCTTAGTCGATCCTTCCATGTATGGCCGCACATGCACCTCAACATACGCATCTCCACCACACTCATCTTTTGAACGTGACAATGTTTCACGACCCAACACTCGGAGCCGTAAAGTAATGCGGGTCTAATTGTTGTGCGATAGAATTTACCCTTTAGTCTATGGGGCATACTTTTATCGCATAAAAACCTCGCAGCACTTTTCCATTTCAACCACCCCGCTTTTAACTCCTGTGAGCCACATCTCCATCTAGCTCACCGTCTTTCTGGATAATAGATCATATATATCTAAAGAAATCTGACCCGTGAACAACCTTTCCATCAAAGATAATATTTCCAACTCTCTGAACCCGCTTTACTAAACTGACACCTCAAATACTCAATTTTAATGCTACTTAGCCTAAACCCACGAGTCTCCAAAGTAATGCCTCTAGAATTCCAACTTCTTTTTTCAACCTCTTTCGTTTCATCAATTGACACTCACTATCATTTGCAAACATCATACACCAAGGGATGTCCTGAATAGCCCTTGTCAACTCATCCATAACTACATCCATAACGACAGCAAAGAGAAAAGGACTAAGGGTGGAACCTTGATGCACCCCAATGGTAATGGTAAATTCTTCCGTTCTCCCAACGTTTGTACGTACACTTGCACTAGCCCCCCATACATGTCCTTTTTGAGGTCAATATATTTACGGGACACGCTCTTCCTCGCCAAAGCCCACCAAAGTACTTCTCTCGGTACCATATCATATGCCAGTGAGACTCGTTTAAATGAACTTACATTTACCAAAAAGAAATATTAAATAACTTGTGTAAGAAATGGCTGTTTCTGAAGTAAAAAACGCCATTTTGAAGAAGGTAAGACTCGTGTAAAGGTGACAGGACATCTGGAGTACTAAACTACTAGTTGACCAAAGTGATACACTAGTGCGGTGCCAGTGGTGCACCAAAACGCGTCAATACAGTGGAACCTCTACTTGCCCGTAAATAGGCTTCACTAGGACAGCCATGATTCCCGTAAAGATGGCATCAGCAAATTCAAAGATAAAACAATAGGAGGCCAGCTGGTGCTAATACATACAAGTATATGACTGATCCAACTTGGACGAATGACCAAGGGAAAAGGAACAAGGAATGACAAGAAACAACAATTTCTCAGTGTCTCAAGGACACCCACAAATATGGTAGAAAACTGCTTCTTGAATCACGTTAAATGACTATTACTTTACAATAAAAAAGACGTGTAAGCATCGAATGGCTACTTTATTCCATTTCCATCATAATCCTGAACTATATATAATGGAAGCAAAAAAATTAGCAGTTCAAAATAAAGAATAAGGGGATCCTGAAAAAAAGTATTAGGTGGCTGTCTATAAAGACATGTATGATATGATATGACTGCACCTATAATAAGGTGGTCATTTACTAGACCACAAGTTTACCCAAAGGAATAAGAAGAGAGAAGATAAATTTCATCACAAAAGGCGAGTTTCTGTCAAACCCAAAGTAAACAAACAGCTTAAGATGCAAGAAAGGAAACAACTTACCCGATGCCAGATAGGAATGAACACTGTAGGACCTTCATTGACATAGGTTTAAAAGGTAGAAGCAGCCAATCAGTATCCGGTCCTCTCTACACAAATAGTCACACTTAAATAAAAGGTAAGTATAACTAAATAACACATGTCAAAAACTAAGATAAGGTAAAACTGAATATAGACGAACCTCCAATATCAGTAATGAGTTTTCGTTCTCATGCCAACGCCGAAGGAAATGAATAGCCGCCCCATGCCGCAGGCTCCAGTGATGAGTAAAGACTATGCACGGCTCTCGCCAAGCCTTCCTATAGACAGTTGTCAGTATCAAGGACAAAATATGCTAAATGACAGAAGTAACAATGTCATTCAATAAAGAAAATGTTTGGAATTCTCATACATTATGTTCTCAACACATTTCATACAACCGAAGAGTGTTGCAAGGAAAAAAATAATTTGAAGGATTTTATACAGCTAGAATAGAAATTGGAAAATGGCTTCAAAAATCAAAGGCTAATAGTTGTAATAGGCTGGTCATTAAATTTAAAAATAAGTATAGCTGAATTGCCAAAGCACAAAACAAAATACTACTCCCTCCATTTTTTATGATCTTTTTTTATTTCAAGGTGAGTCGTTGATTTTAATAAGTATAGCTGGATTGCCAAAGCTTTTTGTAATGAATTTCAAAACAAACTACTACATGATGTTTTCTTACTTCCTCTGTTCCAAATAGAAGTATACATATTCCATTTTGGGTTGTTCCATCTAGTTGTATACATTTCCATTTAGGGTAGGTTAGAACCTAACTCAATGACCATATTACTCCCATCCACCATACGAAGTACTAGCCTAAAATTATACCATTAAACTCATTACAAAAAGCTTTCATAGGATTATAAATTTCATAATATTTACTCATACAATAATACATTTTGAGAGACATTGACGAGAGAAAAGAGTGTCTCGAAATCTAAGTGAAATATATAAAAAAAAAAAATAGAGGGAGTATTAATTTACTTTCCCAAAATTATCTGTGTTCCAAAATCCAACCATATAGACATGTTAACAGACAGAATTTTCTCCTTCCATCAAACAACTAACCACTCAAAACGTTCACATTTCAAAAGACACTTTAACAAAGATGAAATCATACAGTATAATACTGCAGTACAAATCAAGCTACAATGACAAGTGATCAGGATTGTGAATGTTGATGGTGATTTGGAATGAAATCAATAATTAACAAATTTAAAAAATTCTTGATACTAGTTGTATAGATGTTCTTTTTTTCGAATTTTAATAAGATCCTAAATACAATTATCTGGAGATGCACACGATTCTACTTCAAAAATTAGCACAACTTTTTAAAACGATCAAACCGCAATTCTACAGATATATCTAGGCTGGACTAGAATTATATGAGCAAGCAATGGTAATCATTCACCATGAAGAATGGTCGTTAGTTGTAAGTGGAAACTTAAAATCGATTTATAACATAATCTATAAGAGCTTGACAAGTTCTCTTAACAAGAAAGCGATGATATACTAGCAAACGAAAAACCAAATATGCATCCTAATGGGTAGTTCCAACTTCCAAACGAACATTCATAGCTGCACTGAGACTTATAACATCCTCACACCACTTAGAGGATTATACCCAAATATATGACTCGATATAGAAAGAACTGTCTCCGCAGCTGAACAACTGTACATACTAATCCTTCTTATTTACGGAGTATTTGCCAAGAAAAACATATGTTCTAATTACTTTTATAACTTATAAGAGGTACAGAGATGAAAAATAAATCTTACAATAGATCGGGTGTAATGATTGATGAAAATACAAGAAGTTTCTTCTCTTTAACAAGATCCACATGTGCAAACAACGGTTCACCAGCAAATAACTGTGCACAATTACAATGAATTACAGTGATAGTTATAGCCTCAACAATGTAACAACAATGACATAAATCTGATTTAAAAAATTCAAGTTGTTCACAGTATACCTTGTTCTGCCGGTGCATGCACAACCACTCTGGTATAATGTTAGTAAAAGATAAAAGTTCTTCTGCTACAGAGGAAATGAAAAACATAGGGACCTGCATTAGCCACGGTCAGATCTTTTCTAAAATTGATTTGTTACGAAGAGGAAACCTCAAACAGCAGCAGAACCAAAAGACTGACGGAAGGTAATAGGACCCAAATATCATTCCCTTCCATGTTGCATAAGTCCATAACTATAACAGAAATTCACATAAGACATGGTCCCAAGTTTAGGTTCTCACAAGGGCCAATCTTATGGGGAAGTTGCTTCCATGTTGCATAAGTCCATAACTATTAACAGAAATTCACATAAAACGTGGTCAATCTTAGACTCTCACAAGGGTCAATCTTTGGGGAAGTTGTTTGTTGATTTTATTTTTAGTCGGTTAATATGTGTGTAGGGGTTGCGGTTGGGGATGGGGTTGCAGTTGAATTGGTTGGTCTTACATTATTTTAATATGAGACCATCTCACATGAGACTAATTGTAATTCTAAAGAGCTAACTGAAGTTAAAGAACCAGTATCGACACAATGAGAAATGGGCATCTGCATTAGTACATTTGTCCTCGGTTTGCTAAAAATGGTTTACTCCATATCCTGTTTCCACATTGTTATCAAACTACTCCATTAAAATAATTAAAATCCAGAACGCAAGTTTGTTTTAGCCAGGCGACTCTAGAGGGCTCATACTCACCCTTGCCCTTTTCAAGTTCTAAACTGAGTCACCTCACGACCTATAAATTGATGACTTATTAAATGCAACTGTTTTGTGAAAAAAATTTAAAATCTTGCTTACGCCCATGGTTACCGGATTCGCTTGGTACCCTAGGAATCGCGAATCGTAAAAAGCGAATTCTATCATGTTGCTTACTAAAAATACATATAACACACGTTCTATAAGAGTGAATCGCGAATCGGTAAAGACGTACTAATAGCGAATCCGGTAACCATGCTTACGCCTGAAAGGAACCAGTTAGTATGCACTACCTCCGATCATTAAAAACTGGGTGGTTTGTTTGGTGCGGAAATCTAAGAACAGAGTAATATGTGGACGGAATTGCAAGTTTATGAAAAATAAGTCACATACCATAATGATCACAAATTACATACAAAAAAAGGAAAGATTCTCATAGGGAAGTGAAATCATGTATGCCCCAACTGCCCAACACGGAAACCAAGGAGTTTATCATGGATAGTTGGCATTATAATATAATTCTTCACTTTCACTCAGAATCACATCTTGGCGCATAAAAACACATGCTGAGACCTGATTCATTTTTTGTTACTAACAGAGAAGCAGACCCTGGTGAACAGACAAATGTTCAGATACCTTCAAATCCGATAACTCTAGAGATGATGATATGTGCTCCAACAATTGCAAGATGACTCCAATTCGACCAATTGGAATCAGTACTGAGCCTCCAGCTTTTACGGAATCAATGGCACATGAACATATAAAATCCAGCTTCTGCTTCTCCTCTGAAATCTCATCAGAGTTGAGTAAGGACTCAAGAGACGGTGCATTAGCATCTCCATCGCTGAAACAGATCACCAGAAAGTTATTCATGGAACAGAAAAGATAATTTGACATCAAGACATTCAATCAAACTTTTATAATTTTAAAACATTTAGTGGAAAGATGATATAAGCACCACATTTAAAAAGAAAAAAATTAAGATATTGCCGAAATTTGAAAAACTTAAAGGTGAAACAGGTATTACATTGAAGCTGAGTTATCAACCTGTTCTTCAACGTTTTCAGTATCATCCAGAGAAGAAAAATCTGTATAGACGACAATATCACAGCCTTGAAGAGCTTTATAAGCAAAATTCAAGGCCACGGCAGAGATAAATACAGAACTGGATAGAAAGGCAATATCTTTTTTGGGGCTTCTGATCACCCAGTTAGATGTGCCAATATCGAGGCCAGAACTGAACGCTTTGATGATAATCAAACCAGCATAACATGTTTCTTCAGCATATTTGAGAGGTTGCACCTTCTTGACACAATCTCTTGCATCGGCTGCACTGATAATCATTTAGAATAAAAATCGATCAAATAAAAGAAAAGGATAACTTCAGAAGGGGAAATTTGACTTGAGAAAGTGCAATAGAAATGGCTAACTTGTTAGTGAAATTATGATTCTAGTCAATTGACTTCATACTAGATTGGTGAGCAAATCAACGAATAACGATTATCCACTGGATTGGTGAGCTCATCAAAATAATTGCTTAGCAATATCAGTTAGATTGTTGTATTTGATTTTGATTGTGAATTGACTTTGACCAACATTTTCTCACGGCATATACAGTAGTTACACAATTGCACATAACATACCATTCTGAGATATCCTGTGAGACGAGGATTGAATAGTTAAAAGTAAGGATTGATATTAACATAATTACCTAAACAATGGAAACCAAGCACCTAGTTCTGTCCCATGTTTGCCTAAAATTCTTTCTTTAATAGGAGGTGGAAGTTTGGCGAGCTCTTCCCAGTTCATCCAATGGGCACATGTTGAGCCTTGCAGTCCATAAAACTGCGTAAACTCCTTATGCAACGAAACAAGATCCTCCATCATAAGCTGCCCAATTCTTTTGGTTGCTTCGGTTGCATAAATCTAAATCACAGGAAACCAAGCACATGAGACAGAGCAATGTGAGGGGTCTCAACTCTCAAATGCACTACTCCGTAACAAGAAAAACAATAATGAACCTTGGCCTTGAAGCTCTGGCTACGAGTCAAGAATGGGAGTCCAAGCATTCCCATGGGGGTTGAGATTAAGACGACATCGATGAAAGAAATATCCCAAAGGTGGAGGGTGGTAACAGTTTTATACCAAGGGAGTGCATGAATCAAAGTATCAGCAGTAAGAGAATGTTCAAGTTTTTGCCTCTTAGAAGCCGCGGAATTAGTTCCCGGGGAAAGAGAGCATGAGCAATGAGATGCCTGTTGGTGCCTTGTTTCGGAATAAGCGGGAACCGGAGCGAAAACCAACAAAGCAGAAAGATCCAATGGACAATCCAAGAGTATACGAAATCCACCAATTTCCAACATGTAACATGGTGGGAAGTGATAGCCTTGACCCTTGCTTAGGCATGTCTACAACAACCAACAAAAAATCCTCCATATCAAAAGGAATTCAATAAACAAAACATGTAAACCAAGTTGCTTAGACTATTAGACACTTATGGAAATTCAAAAATCTGAAATAAACAGTTGCACAAAGAATGGAGGGACTTACCAGCTTCATGGGTGAGAACAAATAGGGGAGAAGGGGGCGCCGCGTGTGGTTCGATGACGGTGTCTGGATAATGTGAATGGATGGTACGGAGTATGTCAGAAGTTGCTTCGTGTTTTCAAGGGTTTGTTGGATAATGGTAGTGTTAATGGTGGATGATGGTGGTTTTGATGGTGGTCTTGATGGTGGTGTTAACGGTGGTGTTGTTCAAAGATAGTGCGTCAGGAACTCAGGACAATAACAATTCATACCTGGTTAAGCACTTCAGCTCGCCCCATTTAAATGAACTATCCCTCCTAAGTAGAGATGGCAGAGGGTCCAAGACCCGACCCAGACCCGTCGGGTCGGACCCAAATGGGGCGGGTATGGGTCTTGTTTTCTCAGACCTAATGGGTATGGATCGGGTATGGGTCCTCAAAAAATAGTTCGGGTCCGGGTATGGGTCTGACTTACGAGACCCGGACCCAAGCCGTAGACCCTTTATTTCCAAAATAAAATAAAATTGAAACTAACAACAACCAAAAATCCGTCATTCATACGCATACTTTAGTTGTTCAATGAACACATTGTCTTTTCTTTCACTTCAAAACCACATAAACTTATGCAAAACTCAGAAGACCTACCAAACTTTCCTTCATTCTTAAATTATTTCCTCCAAAAAAATAAAACCATTAATTAAACATTCGGCTCATACACATCAACTCATCAAGCTTGTATGAAGTTGACGAAAGTTTCATATATGTCCAAGCTCGAAATGAAAACCTGAAGAGCAAAGCTTATACTGTTGCTTTATTTTTTGATAGATAGATTATTGTTGAAGATGATTTGTTGCCTCAAAGGTGCTTGTTGTTGCTTCATTTTTTGATTTTGCATTAACTAGGTTTAGATTTGAATTAAATTGTCATAAATAAGTAATAAATCGGGTGATTTGACGAATTAGGGTTGGTAAATATTGGAAATTGGGGATTTTATGGACTTTTGAATATTAAAGTTCAGACCCGCGGGTAGACCCGGACCCGACCCGTACCCATTGGGTCCGGGTATGGGTTTGCTGATTTTGAACCCTTCCGGGCATGGGTCGGATATGGGTCAAAGGTTTGTATTTCGGGTCCGGGTCCGGGTCTAGGTCGACCCGACCCAGACCCGACCCGTTGTCATCCCTACTCCTAAGTCCTACCCATTCCAAATGACCCATTTGTTATTCACGGTCTATGACAAGACACTTTAACTTCATTTTTCTTAATTTATTACACGAAGTATTCCGTATATTTTATTTTTGCCGTCAAAAGCTCGTTAATGTTGCCCGACTAAATGAACCGATGTGATTTCTCCCCAGATTTATATGATTCAACTTAATGTAGTGCGGTAAGTCGAGGTCGATCCTCAAGGATGTTTGGAATGTGGGATCATGTTAGAAGTCTACGTCTAATTCTAGTTTAGTTGAGCAAATAGGATGAATGATATTTCTATGCTATTGAATTAAGTTAAAATTTACTTTGCAATAAGATTTTGTGCTTTTGGTTTTGGTTCTATCTCGGTGTTAAAAGACTCATTCATCTCAAAGTGTTCACACCTTGAACAGAGGAGATAACGTTTAAGTACTGACACGAGATCATCGCACAAGATACATGTATTGAGTGCAACGACCTAGCTCTTTTAAAAGACATAAGAAAAGATTTAAGTATGAAATGTTAAAATGGTTTTTGCAAATATTGAATTTACTCTATAGAGCTTAAAGTCTTTTTCGTTTTAAATATTGTCGTTGCACACTTGTTCAAATGAAATTAGTATGGTATTTACATTGTCCAAGTAATGTATATTGACACACTAGAAATATTGATGTGTGCCTTTTATGTGCGTTTATTCGCAAGTTTTGCACGCATTTTATGCGCTTATTTGATTATTTCATTGCTATTTTCTCTTGTTTTACTATTTTGCGTGTATCATATTGACTATGCAAGTTTTTGAGTCTAAATATACCCATTCAAGCCAATTAAGTCTAAGAAAGGTGAAAAAGTGCGGAACCGGCTTCCATGACAAGCTATGATGGAGAAGATTGTGGAATGCTGATAGCGGAGCGAGGGAGTCAAGTGTAGAGAAGATTGTTGGACCTATTTTATAGTTTTGATAATGACATGTATATATTTAATAATGTGTTTTACTTGATATATCATATGCATGTAATTGTGTGCTTTAGTCTTATCATAGCTAACAACAATTACAAGAAATAAGATCAAAGTTATACGAGCTTAAGGCATAACTTTGAAGAATTCTGTGAGACAAAGTTATAGGAGCTTGAGGTATAACTTTGGAAGTTCTTATGCAAAGTTATAGCTATTCTGGTTATAACATTGCAGAAACAATTCAAGCAAGATCTACTTCAAATAATACAAGACTCAAGATGGAGGGTTTTTGTGATCAAGATGAAGAGATGATCCGTATACTAAAGATCTTTGTGAAGATTAGATAGTATATGTCGGCATTCGGTAACTATTCCATTAGAGTGATTTTATGTTTGTAAAGTTATGACTCAATTATAACTTTACATACTAAAGTTCAGAGTTATTGTAACACCCGCAAATGTACCCTATTTTTATAATAAAAATATTTTACGGATAATTTTCAGCGAAATTTAGTTTTAGTTTAGAATTAAATTTCCCGTGTCAAATTTAGAATTTCCGAGTTCGTATTTGGATATTACGCGAGATTTCAAGTGAATCCCGTCTTAAGACCTCTTTGACTTTTCTTGACTTTTCCACTCACTCTCTTCATATACTCCCCTTTAACCTAATTCACTCACACAACTCAACTCTTTCTTCCTCACTAAGAAAACCCAAAGAAACCTAGCTTCCATTTTTTATCCGTCTTATAATCGTCATAACTCTCTCATTTCTCGCTCAAATTCACGTAAGTTCGTCTTATTCTTCCCCTCTTATCTTCCTCTATCCGTATTGGTAATAAAATTACCGTCTTTCTCGCTTTTCAAACTTTCCGTCTTTCTCAAGGTGAAGTATATTCATCTTTTATTAACTATTTGTAGGTGGTGACCTCCAAGATCCCGACAAAGACTACTTCTTGATTGAAGAGGACCTTGACGCGGAGTAAAGACGCATAAAGGTAACGGTGAAGGGTTACTCGATATCATTTACGTGTTTTACGTGTTTTCTATGTTAGGAATCGTATTTAGAATATGATTGGTAAGCTTAGAAATTGTGTTGATGATGATACTTGTTGTTTGTTGAGAATCGATATGAGGATTGATGATTTATGATGATAGTCGATAATGTTTAATTGTTGATCCTTAGTGAAATTGGTGACTTTCGAGTGAAGTTGACCCCAGCCGGCCGACCGGCAGCCGGTCAGCCTACCAGTTGGGGCAGTGGCTGTGAAATTTTTGTGTTACGTAAGAATTTATGCATGATGATGGTCTCAGCCGGCCGATCGGCATCCGGTCAGCCGACCGGCTGAGACACCCTTACTCTTTTCCTTGGTTTTTCTCTTATGCTTTTGGTCCCAGCCGGGTAGCCGGCAGCCGGTCCCCTTGACCGGCTGGGACACACTGTATTTTCACTTGGTTTTTATATGATACTTGGCGTCAGCCGGGTGGCCGGCAGCCGGTCCACCTGACCGGCTGGCACCTGCTGGAGGTTGTTTGTATTTCTTATTTACGTTTTCATTTATAATATTTCCGATGGTTCATTTATCGTATAAATTTACGGAATGACTTTAATTATTAATGTTTTGAATATATGATATTTCATTCGCTTGTATCGCATGTTTTGTGACGGTTTTTGTTATGTCCCACTTTGAGTCGGTTTTTACAAATGTTACGGTTTGAGCACTATTTTGTTATGTGCTTTTGTACTCTCATTCCCTTGGCTACCCCCACGTTCGTAAGGCTGGAATGTCGGAACGGGGATGTATCCTACTGCTTAATTGCATGTGTTAGTGGGCATACAACGAAGTTGTTGGGAGGCGAACGCATTGCGTTGATCGACCCGGCCGTCAAATGTTGTGTACTTGCGAGGTGGTGTTATTTGCATGTAGCGTACCGCTTGTTGTGAGGCTTGTGCTCTTTTCCGCCTCTTTCGTGAATGTCGACCGAATTTGGGGTACTCGGCGTCGATGATTGACCGAGTCTTGGATGCG